>RJWM01036906.1:0-17837 GCA_004363535.1 Dasyprocta punctata
CAATTTTTCTTGGTGGAGGAAAACACTTGAATTCTAGATGTTGGAGAATGCAAAGGAAAAAACAACCAAGAGAGACAAACTGACCTGGAGCCAAATCCAATCCTGCTATTCCTTGGCTCTGCCTTGTCCTGTAGGTCACTTACCCTCCTTAGAGCCTCAATTTCCACATCCAGGAAATGAGGTAATGTCGACCTCTCTGGGGCAGTCCTTAGTTTATAACAACAGAAACCAACTGCACCACTGTGGGGATCGGCTAAAACTGGAGATTGGTCACACTTGTGGGGCTGGAGCAGGGCCCATCTGAGTAGGAAGAGCGCCTGAGGCAAGTCACGTGATCAAGCTGCCCCAGTTCAGAGAACACCAAATCCAGAGGGAGGCTACCAGGCATGCAGGTTGCCAGGCAGATGGGTGTCACGTGACATTAACATGGCCTCATCAGATGGAAAAAAGAAGTTGAGTAATATCCATAGAGCAGGTCACATCTTGTTCATCTGTTTAATAAAAGTAAACATAAGGGATCTGTTTCCTTGAGTCCCATGAGCTGTGCTGCCAAATTACTTGAGCCTAAGGAGGGGACAGTGGGAACCTGGTTGATAGCCTGGGGTCAGAAGCACAGCATGAGCTCAAAGACTGGGATCTAAGTGGGAATAGTCTTGGTAACAGGGTCAGAATTGGATTGTTTTTCTTGAGACAGGGTCTCACTGTGCAGTTCAGGCTGGCCTTGAACTCAGTGATCCACCTGCTTTAGCCTCCTGAATGCTGGGATTGTATAGGTGTGTACCAACACACCCGGCTAGAACTGGATTGAAGGAGAGGACACCTAGCTGCGTCTGCTAGAGAATCTGCAGGAGAATTGATTGGTTGCTGGTGGGAAGAAATCCTTGGTGATCAGAGGTCAGAGACATATTCTATATTGAAAGAACAGAAAAAACATATTGATTTGGTTTTTTTTCTTATCTCCAGAGGTACTCTGCCTCAAGCCTAGATGTAGCAGCTTCTCCCCCATGCCTGCTATTTCTATGTAATTTAGAGTTCTTTTTATCCCTTAGTTGTTAATTTTCTGTTACTGGTTAATCATTATTTATATTCAGTTCATCTGTTCAAATAATTGTGTGGCTTCTCCCTATGTATCCTCACTGCTATAATCACCAAGATTTGAGCGTTTTTCTTAGATGCTTGAGTATCTAAAAAAGGTGCAATAGCTTATTTTTCAAAACTCCATTAATGTATTGATTTTTTTGTATGCAAAAATAGAAGAGTCCTTTTCCTCTGGAGGTACATACTGAAATATTTACAGACCAAATGTTGTCAGAGATTTGCTTCAAAATAGTCAGGGGACTGAGGAAGTTAGGAAATAAGGCAGCAATAAGATTAGCTTCAAAGTAAATAATTAAAATTAATAGTTAAATAATTATTGAAGCTAGTGTCATTACTAGCATTATATAAAAATGCATCACAATTTTTATATAAAATATAATGTTGTATTATTTTGTGTATTTTAGAAAATAAAAAGTAAAAGCAAAGACAGAAATGTTTTAGCATCCTGTAGTATGGCCATGTCAATAAACATGTTATGGAGCTCAGCATGGAGGCTCATACCTGTAGTCCCAGTGCCCTGGGAGGTTGAGGCAGGAAAACTACAAGTTTGAGCCAAGCTGTGCTACTACTTAGCAAGGGCTTTTCTTAAAAAATAAACAAATATGTTCTGGTTAGACATAAGAAAAAAGCCCCTTCTTTACTTTCTTCCTTAAGATTCCACTTTGACTTGTGGACACTAGTGACATGCTAAGTTCCCAGAAGTTAGAGTTAGTTCAGAGCTGAAGATCAATATACTGAAAGGTTATCCTAGTGAATGATGGCCTGCTGTGCTGGGGAGAGCTAGGAAAAAGATGGACATGTGCTTGGCCTGTCATTGCAGGGTTCTAGTTTAAGTGTCCCTGAGCGCCTCTGCATCCAAGGCCCCTATGTCTGAGCACAGACTCGGCCTGGAAGTTGGCTTGCAGTCAGGATTTTGTTCCATGTTGACTCAGTTCAGGTCTCTTTATCAGACCTGGTATGTTTTCAGGTATCCAATAGTAGAACTATTTTGGCCTTAGGAATCCAGTAATGAGCAAGCTACTATTGAAGCTCCCCTTGGACAAACTCTTCTGGTAACCTTGCCGCCCAACTGCCTTTCATATCCAACTAGCCTGTGGCAGTAAAGTCCTGCTCCTTGGCTTCTGGGATCCTAGCATCTTCCTTGAAGTCAGGGAGTTCATTTCAGCTGCATCATCCTACAGAGCTCACCTCAGAACAATCACTAGCAGGCTATTTTCCTCACTTAGGTATTTCTCCAGACCTTTGTCTTAGTTACTTTCTCTTTGCTGGGACAAAACACCTGACCCCGACAAGTCGAAGAAAGAAAGGTTTATTTTACCTCACAGTTTGTAAAGGCCTCAATCCATAGTCAGCTGGCTCCAAAGCTGGGTAGCATGACAGACAGGCAGAAGTAAGGGAGCAGCATCAAACCTCTCTTTCTGTCTTACTCCCTTCAGGCTACAAGCCTATTGTTTGGTGCCACCCACATCCTGAGCAGGGCTTCCTTCAGTAAATTCATCCAGCCACACCCAGAACCATGCTAATCAGTGGACTCATCTAGTACCACACACTGTTAATCCCAGTATCACACACACCTGTGATCCAGCCACCTCCCAAAAGCCCCACCTAGGAGCACATGAGACTTGGGGGGGACATCTAGATATAAGCCATAGCAGCCTTTGTGAAGGGAGTCTCTTTGGGGGGACTTCAGGGGAGTGTCTAGGGAGCTTACATATGAGAAGACCCCAACGTTCTTATTTTAGGAATGTATTTCTTACTGAACATTACAGAGAATAATTTTATTTTCTCAAATAGATAGCAGATAATTTCTGGCTTCTCAAACTTGTTTAGTATGGGCCTCTATTGGCCCGAATTTTAGCTGACCAACTGAACACACAATTAAAACTCATTTCCACAATTCAGGCTTCCACAGTGAATAAGAAAAATGGAGCTGAGTGTGGTGACACACTTCCATAATCCCAGCACCCTGGGAGACTGAGGCAAAAGGATCCCAAGTTCTAGCCCAGGCTAGGCAATTTATAGAGACCTTTTAGAGATCCTATCTCAAAATAAAAAAGGAAAAATAAGGAGGCAGCTAGAGATGTAGCTCAGTGAAAGCCCTGGATTCAATCTCCAGTACCAGAAAAAAAAAAAAAAAAAAAAAAAAAAGGCCAAGTGCACGCACATCTGTAGAGTCTACTCTAAAATTATGCTTTGTAGCCACGCATAGTGGCGCACGCCTTTAATCCCAGCACTCTGGAGGTTGAGGTAGGAGGAACATTGTGAGTTCGAGGCCAGCTTGGGCTACAACTCAAGCCCAAGGCCAGCCTGAGCTACATAGCGCGACCCTGCCTTAAAAAACCAGGGCTGAGAGTTTGGCTCAGCGGCTTAAGTGCCTGTCTGGCAGGTACAAGGTTGTGAGTTTGATCCCTGGCGCCACAAAAAATAAAATAAAATTATGTTCTGTCCTCTTTATTTAACAATCTATATCCATTTTTGTACACATTTTTCCAATTTTTTTTCCCAGTGTGAATTAGTGGAGTTTTAGTGATTTCCAAGTGCGGGGTACTTCTCTCAAATTGCAGGGTCTCTGGCGAGGGTGAACTCTCACAGGGAGGGCATGGCCCACGCAGCCAGAGTGAGTCTTTTGGGGGTTGAGTCTGCCACATCCTACCTTATTCCTCAGTTCCAGCACTTGGGTAAATTAAATTCTTCCTGTTTGGTGTCCTAAATCTTAAACCAAAGATCTTGCAAGGCTCCACAGCCTTCGACAAATAATTTGAGACCTACAGAATCAAACTTTGTGTTGTCTTTTGCATTATCGCGGTCTGATGTTTATCGGAGATAAGAATTTTGTTTTTACTTTTTAAAGGTTTTTATTATGATAAAAAATGTTTTTAAGTTTGTACATTTTAACTTTGCAGTTTCATTCTATGCTGTGAGGGATAAGTGTAGGAATTTGAGCTTATTTTGTCCAGTGAGATGAGAAGAAACCATCCCACTATGCATCACTATCCTGCAGTTCCTCGTGCTGTTTGTATTGGTCAATCACTACTTTGTCCCTGGAATCTTCCCTTCAGTATTTATCGAGGGGACCGCAGGTAATTCCAGTAGCTGAGATTCTTCGTAACATTGCTATGAAACATAGCATAACTAGGTAGGTTTAAGTCTGGATGGGTTTCCTGCTAGGATAACTTAGGTTTTGTGCTAACTTCCTGTGTGAAGAGAGTCTTAGAAAGTACCTACCTTTTCAGCCTTTACAGAGGAAAGGAGAATCTGTCCCCCCAAAAACTCATATGATGGGAAATTTCTCAAATCTGGGAAGGGAGATCAAATGCCAGGCAGACTAAAACCTATCTATGGCAACTTATAAAGAGGCTGTGAGGCAAAGTGAATAACATGACAGACATAAAGCATCCAACATAGTGCCTGTACTTACTATATCTCAATAAATGTTATTTCCCAGGTAAATAAAATGACTAGGACTAAGCTATGCAGACTGGTACTGTGAGTGTAGAGTTAAGTTTGAAGATTAAAATTAGGATGTATGATTTAACCAAAAGCTTAACAGGCAGGCTAGGAAAGGCTATATTAAGTCATTGTCTTCTGGTACTTAAAAGTCTCTATTTTTTGTATTAGCATTGACTTTATATTTTACAGTGCTGGAGACTGAACCCAGGACCTTTGTCCTGAGATATATCCCCAGTGCAAAGGGGATATATCTTTTTTTTTCTTTTTCTTTTTCTTTTTCTTTTTCTTTTTCTTTTCTTTTCTTTTTAAATTTTGAGAGCCCGAGATGGTGAAACATACCTATAATCCCAGCACTCAGAAGGCTGAGGCAGGGGGATTGCCATGAGTTCCAGGCCAACCTGGATTGTGAATTCAAGGCCAGCCTGGATTATGTAGTGAGACCCTGTCTCAAAAAAAAAAAAATTGAGACAGAGTCTCACTAGTTAATTGCCTAAGCAGGACTTGAAACTGCAGTCCTCCTGCCTCAGCCTCCCTGAGTGCTGGAATTAAAGGCATATACCACTGTATCCACCTGGGTTGACATTTTCATTGAAAAAAGGAGATAAAAATTTAAACAAAATTTGAAACCTTCTTCATCTATAGGAAGTTGTTTAGATGGGGTATAAATTCTTCTCATTGGACAGGAACTCATTTCTGCTCATGGTTCCATCTGGATGTCTCATGTTTGGTTTGAACTTAGGAATATAAAAGGGTCAGCAGAAATGAGAAAGTACTGTCTTGTCTCCCCCATTGAATGTGAAGTTAGAATGAAATTGTTCACAAATTTTCTAGTCATAGGTCATACTGAAATTAGAGGCCCTTAGCTGGGCAAGGTGGTCATGCCTATAATCTCAGCACTTGGGAGGCTGAGGCAGAAGGATTGCTTGGAATTCAAGGCCAGCTTGGTCTACAAAGTGAGTTCAAGGGCAGCCTGCACTACAAAGCAAGACTCAAAGAAAGGAAGAGAGAGAGAGAGAGAGAGAGAAGCATATTTTTGGCTTAGAAATACTACCATCATCTACTGGCTTCCCTGAGTAACAAACAATGTCACCATTCAAGTTTCACTCTGTGAGTGTGCATATATGCATTAATTTATTCACCACACACTTGTTGAGTACATCTTGGACATCGTGGTGGGCTCTGAAAACAGTGATGAAGAGACTTAAAGGTTCGTAGAATAAGTAAGACAAATGTATAAGCAAGTAATGATTGTATAATGTGACAAATGTGTTACACAGTGTGTGTACAAAGAAAAGTGATGGCTCAAAGGAGAAATAGTTAATTTCGGCTGGTAGAAGACGGACTTAGAGAAGTCTTCCTGTGGGAAGAGAGACAGATGGAATTCTCACATAGCCCTTCTCCTGTTCCCCAGGAGAAGGTTAGGGGGCAGTTCTGGTAGCAGGTAGAGGCCTGTCCTATGTGGGGCAGGAAGTTGTCAGATGCTTTGCAGGGTGCTTCAGGTTGTTGGGAGTATAGAGCTGCAGAGGGAATGGCAGAAAATGAAGCGAGGCAGGTAGGCAGAAGCCAGAGCATAACGCCACCCTGCAGAATTATATATATAGTGCCTCTGACAGGTACCAGACAGCCATTAGTAGGCTTTCAAGGGGGCAGATTTGAACTTAGTTATTCCTAAAGCAAACTGTAAGGTAACTAGAAGAAGAGCAGGAAGAAATCAAAGGCAGGGAGATCCACCTGAGAGGAGAGCATTGCATGGATCCCTAGGAGAGCAGCTAGCAGTGCTTACTCATCTTTGCCTTTGGGTCCATTCGATAGGACTGAGGCCTACCTGCACTGATAAGGAATCCAGATTCTTATCAGCTCTCTTTGGTTTTCTAAAATGTACTCATACTTGTGGCAGCAAGGCAGAGGCTACTGAGCCTGGTGCTGGTCCTCCACCAAAAGGAGCAGTCTGTTGGGAAGCAGGGGCTAGCCTAGGTGCAGTACCCACCTTACATCCTGGGGGTGGGGAGGCTGTCACCAGTTCTCAGCAGAGGAGCATGAATGGTGGGCTGAAGGGACTGTGTATCAGTGTCACCTTGCTCATACTTGTCCCTCCTCCCTACCACTGCCTGTGTCACCACTGGGTGGAGAGCTTCCAGGTTTAACTCGATTTTAATGGGCTATTTCAATCAGCAGTTAGCATACTCAGATAGAGTATCTTTTCTGTCCCAAAATTACACAAATGTGTTATTAGAATTTGAGAATTTGCTGCTAGTTTTAAAAGACTAATTCTAGATTGGTTCCTGAATTGTCAATCATTTTGAGAGTGACACTATCCACAGACCTACATGTCCTCTGTCATTTTTATTGAAAGCTGTTTCTATGATTTCTTGAGTTGGAGGCCTGGGTTCCATTGTGACTCAGGTGGAGACGGGACAGAAGTCGATCCCAAGCATTTCACACTGCTCTGAACTATATCATCCCACTTGGGCTAAATTATGCTACATCTTGTTGTGAGCCCTGTCTATCAGTTCCCTCTTGCCATTCCTACAAACATTTTGGGCATCTAATATGTGCAAGGCATATTTGTAAACTTTTATGTTGTGTTTAGAACTGTGCTAAGTTGTTTTGGGGCAATAATGAACAATAAAGAGATGGTCTCTTCCCTCCCCAAACTTACAGAACACCATTGCAGGCAGAGAATTAAGGAAATTTTTACCAATATGAAGTGGTATGTGCCTTGTTTAGGGAAGAACAGAAGATAGAAGAACTTCTATCTGCCTGGAGAGCAATTAGATGGGTCATAAAATCTAAACAAAGGAATTCAGGATGACTTTCTGGAGGAAGTACATTTAAGCAGATGTCTCTGGGTTGAATAAGAACCAGTCAGATTGTCACCAGAGAGGGTCTGATGAGTCTCTAAAGAGGAAATGAGGACCTCAACTCACCCAATCTATGGGGTAGGTTTTTGTTTCTTTGGCTTTTGTTACAGAAAACATTTTCAAGACATGTCAGTGAGAGAGGCATGAAGAAGTTTATTAGGCAATATTTAAATAGTGCACACTCAGAATACAGCATGGACCCTCAAGAGACAGTTGCATCGTGGCCAGGAATTGGGAGCTTTTATGTGGTCTTGAAAGTCTTTAGAAAGGGTGATGAAGGTGTATTCCTATTGTTGGTCAGGTTACCCATCTACCCAGGCTATGTGAGAATTCAAACCATTTCTATGTGTTTGAGGCTGACATATACTGCCTAGTTTTGTGGAAGGAAGTATAATTTACAGGTAAAAAGCACAAGCCCAGAGCCCAACTCATAGGCTTATTGTGTCTTCAAGATCCTTAGAAATTTTCATAGAATTTCTTTAGTACTTAAACAAGCTTGACAGAATTTTTTAGTCAAAACCAAGAACTCTGAAAATGTCAGCTTTCCCCTTGCCAAGTGAGATAGGTAGGGAGATGGTGAGTGTAGGTTCTAGGGTTAGGGTTGGGTTAAATTTAGGGCTAGGGTTAGGAGCAGGGCTAGGGACAGGCCTGTGGAACATGTAGCTGGGATCGTTACTACGTTGATGGTGATTGAGTGAGGTGGGGCTAATGGGTAGTGAACTTTCCAGGGAGAGAGTTCACTTAGGACAGAAATGGCCCTAATGTTCTGGGGAAAGATGACCTGCAAGAAAGAAGAAGAGATGCTAACAGAGTGGATAAGAGTAAGTCTAAGAAGAAGGAATTAAACCTTGTGGTTTCTTGAGAAGAATGAAACCTTGAGAAGAACAAAACCTTGTGGAATCCAAGGGGAAAGCATTCTAAAAGAGGGAATGGGTAACAAGAGGAAATCCTACAAAAAGAACATTGAGATAAATTAAGGGCCAAATGTTGTCCATTGGTGGGAGTTCTGTAAAAGTATTCATGTGAGAATTCTCAGTAGAGCAGACTGGGTATGATTCACATTAGAGTAAGTTGAAAAAGAGATGATGAGAAAATGGAGTCAGCATTTTCTTACATGGAGTCAGCATGTAAGTTCAATTCTTAAAAAAAAAGTTGTGGGCTATGAATTTGCTGGATTGTTTTTTCTCCTAATGAGAGAAACTTAGCCACGCATTAAAGTTAATGAATGGAATTGACTGAGTGCAGGGAGCAATGGAAAGAAGATACAGAAAAGGACAGATGATTGGTAGAAGGAAATCTAAGAGGCAGGGAGGAGGTGAGAGCCAGAGCCCAGGAGAAGGAACAAATCTCAGAGGGGAAGTCGGGCAGCTAGCCAGTTTCATAGAAGAAAAACAAGAAGGGATGAGTGTAGGCTTTATATTGTATCATTTAATTCTTCTAAAATTCTCTGGGAGTGTTCTTTCTAATTTGCAAGTCATGTAGTGGAGGTCCAGAAAAGTTAGGTAACTTGCCCAAAGTCACACAGGAGCATCTAAATCTGACACAAGGTAAATGCTTGCTTTGAGCCTCAGCTATAGTGCTCCATTTACCTGCAATATTTTGAAAGCTTAAATTCTCCCCAGAAAGTGCCCTAAAAATGACTGAAATTTAGTAGGATCCTTGATTCATAACTTGAGAAGCCAGAATGCAGAGAGCTTCTATTGGAACAAATGGACAGTGCTATTTGGTACTGTTTGACCAACTCAGTAGCAAAGGTCTGACTTCTTTCTGAGCTAGACTTAGCTAGAATAAATAACCTTGCTCTTGCCTCTGTGCTGGTGAAGCACCAACAGGCATATCCTTTTTTTTTTTTTTTGGTGGCACCGGGGATCGAACTCACAGCCTCGCGCCTGCCAGACAGGCGCTTAAGCTGCTGAGCCAAACTCCCAGTCCTAGTTTTTTGAGGCAGGGTCGCACTATGTAGCTCAGGCCAGCCTTGCGCTCACGTTGTAGCCCAAGCCGGCCTCAAACTCACAATGCTGGGATTAAAGGCATGTGCCACCATGCCCGGCTCCAACAGGCATATCTTATGGGATTGTCTCTTTTACTCCTCCCAACAATCCTGCCTTACGGATACTCTTGTGTCTGTGTACCAAGGAGAAAAGTGAATGATCAAAGAGGTCAAATAACTTGCCCAAGGCCACAGAAGATGATAGTAAAGCAAGCGTTGTCCTCCTGACTCCAAAGCTCTTGCTTTTTCAACAAAGCATTGTTCTAGGAAGCTTTTGGGACAGGAAGGGACCTGCTGGTTGCAGGATGATTTATGAGACTTTGTAATATCCCCTGCCATAAAACCTGCTTTCCAGGATTTTGTCTTTCTCTTTTCAGCCTCTTAAACTTGAATTTAGAAAGAGTTGCAGGACTAATCCTAGTGATGGTTATATAGGACCAACCATTGTTCTAGGTGTTACAAGTATAATGACTTAATTGTAGAGTAACCCTGTGAAGTAGGTTCTATTGTTATCTCTGTGTTCAGAGGAGAAAACTGGCACAAAAAGGGCGTGTAACTTGTTCACATAGCCTGTAACTATCAAAGTCAGAATTTGAACCAGGAAGTCTGGCTTGAATCTGGCCTCTTGAGTGATTATGCTGTTGCTTCTCATGCAGGGACCAAAGGTCTCTAGAGAGGACAATGACAAATCTGATTTTTTGACTCCATACTAATCAACAGTTATTTGACTAAAGGCATAGAATTTGGGGTCAGACCTGGGCATGAATCATAGCTCTACCACTTAAAAGTTAACGTAGCCTTCGGCAGATTGTTTCATTTTCTATACTCAGTTTCTTCATTGGGAATGTGGGGACAATGAGAGTATTCAGCTCAGAATCTCTGATGATTAAATGAGAAAGAGCATGTCAAGAGCTCAGTTAGAATGGCTGTCTCATGAAAAATGGGCAATAGATGTTACCTATTCATATAACATTTTCTAAAGAGCATCATAGGCAAGATAAGAGCACTGATCTGCTTGACTCTGAAACCTTGACATGTAACTACCACACAAACAGCTTCTCACGCATCCTTTCCCAACACCAGCTGGTCCTTCCTCCAGGCTTCCTCAGTGCTATCAATGGACATTTCGATCCCCATCTGTGCAAGCATCTTCTTTGACTTCTCCCTTGTCACATCTAACTGCTGTGTGTGGCTGGTGAGTGCAGAGAAGGCAGGATCAGATGGGGGTTTGGAGGCCAGTGAAGCAGGGACAAGAAGCTAACGCCAGTCCACAAAGTATAAGTGGAGGCCAGGAGTTGCCGGTATCACCCATATCGCCCCACAGATGTGTGCTGAGATCTGTGAGGGAAGGCAGAGCCTATGGACTAATCCCACATCAAAGTGGGGAGTTGGTTTGGACAAATTCTTGCATATAGTGGCTGATTCATTACCAGTCACTACAGGAGTTCCTTTAGAAGTTTGCCACCCCGACCCCCAAACCCAGTGGTCAAACTTGCATAGATTTTAAGATATATCTCATATTTCTATTTTAATCCATTTTATTAGTCACTGAGTTCTTTTACATTTTAAAAACTTTTTTTAAAAAAGTAATACACATCACATAAAGTTTAACAGTATAACCATTTTAAGTGTGCAACTTGGTGGCATTGAGTATGTTCACACTGTTGTGTAGTCATCTCCAGAGCTGACTCTCTCTACCCATTAGAAAACAACTCCTCATTCTGCCTATTCCTCAGCCCCGGGTTACCACCATACTTTCTGTCTCTAAATCTGGTTATTCTAGGTGTTTTATATAAGCGCAGTCATACAGTGTTTGCCTTTGTATGACTGAATTGTTCCACTTAGCATAATGTCCTCTAGATGAATCTATGTTATAGTGTGTGTCAAGATTCTTTCCTTGTTGTGGAAATAACTTGTGTGAATGTAACTTGTTTTGCATCCTTGCCCTTCTATCGGTGACCAGAGAATGGCGGTTGGGAGTCTTCTTCCTGGAAAGCTAGAATGTGGAAGATTCTAGAGTTCTCAGGGTAATCGAGCAAACATAGATTGGGGGGATCTGTGTCAAATAGAAAAGTCAAGATTGTTAGCATATTACGCAGGAGTGACGCTGGGAGGGGTGGTACAGCGCTCTGGGAGGCTGAGGCAGGAGGATGGTGAGTTTGAATTCAGTTTGGGCAACTTATCAACTTAGCGAAACCCTGTCTCAAAATAAAAACAAAAAAAGAGATAGGGCTGTAGCTCAATGCAAAGACTCTGGGTTTAATCCCCAGTAAAACACGCGCATACATGTGTGCACTCACACACACACTCACACACACAAAGTAGGAGTGAATACAAGTCTGAAAGATGAAGTAGAGGCATATGTACTTTGAGAATAGAAATGAAGGAGTGAAAAGTTGGGAGGATATGAGCTGAGCAGAGTGAAGAGGCCTGTACATGGTGGGGTGCTGGATGTGTACCAAATGGGGCTGTTTGTATGGCGTGGAGTGAGCCTGGCTGCCTCTAGAGTATTCTTCCTGGCAGAGGAAAGTGAACACCAGGTCTGGGTTGTAGCTCAGTGATAGAGTGCCTGCTGTTCATGCAGGAGGCTCTGGACTACCACATCTCCCTCCCCAAAAAAGTGAAGTACTTGCCAGTGTGTGTCTGTTGGACTGGGGAGAAGAGAAGTTGGCCCCAAAGTGCAGCCTAAAGGAACACCCTATAGGAGACTCTTTTCTTTGGAGCCTTGTGTTTTATGTAAGCACTCTGTTTTAATGTACAGCTATTTAAAATTATATCATCAGGTAAAGGGTTGCTTTAGAAAAGTGCTCCTTCTTTATGCTGTGACTTCAGTAAACTGTCTTTGCCCCTCACCCAGCACCCCACCTAAGGGAGCCAGAGATGTGATACTTTGAATTTTGCTTACTTTTTATTTTGTTGTTGTTGTTGCTGTTTTGTTTTTTTGAGGCATAGTCTTACTATGTCGTCCAGGCTGGCCTGGGACTCATGGTGATCCTCCTACCTCAGCCTTAGCCTTCTGCATGCTGGGATCACAAGTATATGCTGCCACACTTGGCAATATCTATAAATTTGTAAGGACAGCAAACCTGACTGTGCACTGACTCATCCTGGCATCCTGGAATAGAGTAGGACAGAGCGGGGTCCTCCCTGCAGAGACCTAAACTGAATCATCTGCCTCCTCTTTCTAGAACAGACTCCAAACTAAGTGCTCCTGCTGCTCACTAGGCCCTGTTGATAGAGACGGCCTAGGGGAGGCTGAAGCGAGGCAGCAGAGGCTCTGGAGGAACAGGTGACCCACACGGGTGGTTCACCTGCTAGTGGCTTTGAGTGACATGACAAGTAGGATCTCACACTGAGCAGACCAAGTTCTGTGCCCAGAGAGCAAATGAAAATGAGTTTCCTCCCTATTAAAAGTGTGATGTAACAGTGTGAAAGAAAACATTGATAACATGACCCTTTCACTTTTCTAGTTCCTTCCAGACTTTGCTCAAATTCATGCGTGTAAAATAAATGCAGCAGTTACAGTCAGAGTGAACAAACCATTTTGCGGATAAGTTGGATTCTTGCTAGGAAACTAGATGCACAAGTGTTCTATAGAGGGGATCTTTGTCAGACTCTGTGGGTGATTTTTCTCTCCATTAAATTTGGCGTAATCTGTCTTAGGTTCAATTTTTCCCCTTCCTTTTCTGTTCTCAGGGTGTCTCAGAGAGATAAGTATGAATTTCTACCCTGCTTTACATTTTGTAGCTGGAATGTGATTGGAATTTGAATACAGGAAGAAAGCAGGTGGGACATTGAAAAGCATATTTACTGCCTACACTCAGCTACCTCTCCAGTTTTACAGAGTTTTTAATTGAGAACCTTGGTGCCATGTTTCACATATCCTTTAATCTTTGCCATTTATCATTTATTTAGCACCTCCTGCCTTTCCTATCCCACTGACACACACTTTTGATGTGAACGCACTCCCCTAATGTAGCCATGGTGGACCAACACAGTTCCCTTCTATACCTGGTGTCCTGAGAATTCCTTTGCTACATCATTATTATGTCCAGAAGGCACTAGAGTAGCTAAAACCTTAGTCTGGATCCAAGTCATGCCTTTCCCCCTTAATAGTTCTGCACTTTGGTCAGATCACTTGAACACTGGGGATAATAGTAATAGCTGCTTCATCATTGTTAGAAGGAGCAAATGCGTTAGTACTTGCAAAGCAATAGAAGACCCCGGAATGTGTTAAGAACTCAATGAATATTAGCTGTTATCCGAATGTCTTCTAATCTTCAAAGACCACCAACATCCTACCTCTTATTTTCTCTGATTAATGTTATACAGCCCATAATGATAATTTACTCTTTTGAAAGTGTAACACAATAATTTTCTTAGCACTTTAATACAGCTGGAGAATACATGGAAAGAAACAATATGTAGGTTCAAATCTTGGCACACTAGGTAGTATGGGGCTTTGAGTGAGCTGCTTAAATCTTAGTTTTGTCAACATTAAAATGGATATTTTGATACCTTTAAAGGGTTATTGTTAGGAAGAAAGAGGTTGAACAGAGTTAACAAATATTTAGTACAGGCCCTGACTCACAATAGACCCCCAGTAAATATACAGATTCTTTCAAATTACCTTAGAGTTTTTGTTTTCTCGACTGAAAAACAAAATCATTATAGAAATTTAGATACCATAGCAATGAGATAGAAACTTAACATAAAGATAAACATCTTTCTGGAGACAACAATTGTCCCAGGCAGCAGTAGCTCCTATCCTGGAAACTTAACAGCTGAGTGTATTTTTTAAAGTTATTCTCCCTCTTCCACCTCCCATGAACTTCACAAGAATGCATGTGTATTTTAAAAAGAACTGAGCATGGTGATGCACACGTGTAATCCCAGCACTCAGGAGACTGAGGCAGGAGGATCTCAGTGAGTTTGAGACCAGCATGAACTACATAGTGAGACTCTGCCTTAAAAAAAAAAAAAAAAAAAAAAAAGAGGAATCACACTGTATACTAATTTTGCAGCCTGCCTTACTTTATTTTCATCTCTATGGCTTTCCTGCTATAAAGTATCCTATCCACTTCCATACTAAACTGTTTAATCATACCTTTATTATTGAGGTTTGAGGTTTTATTTATGTTGTAGCTATTCTGAATCATGCTGTGTTAAATATCTTTGTATGTGAATTTTATAAGTGTCCTTGATTAGGTTTTTTTTTTTTTTTTTTTTTGTGGCACCAGGGATTGAACTCACAACCTCGCGCCTACCAGGCAGACGCTTAAGCCGCTGAGCAAAACTCCCAGCCCTAGTTTTTCAAGGCAGGGTCGCACTATGTAATTCAGGCTGGGCTTGCGCTCACATTGTAGCCCCAGCGGCCCTCGAACTCACAATGCTCCGCCTACCTCAGCCTCCCGAGTGCTGGGATTAAAGGCATGTACCACCATGCCCGGCTCCTTGATTAGTTTGTTAAGATAATTTCCTAGGAATAAAAATACTTGTTCAAAGAAAGCACATTAAGGGATTCTGATACATACTGCCAACTTTCACCTTCCCAAAAGATTGTATAAATCATGTTCCTATCAACAGTAAGAGTAATGGGGCGGGCCCTTCACTTTGCTTTGCTAACTGTTGTTATTTAACCTTTCATCTGCTTTATCTGGTACCTTTCAGCCTAGATGGCATATAGTCTTCTTGAGCAGACACTGTGGCCATCTGCTTCTCTCTAACACCAGAATTTTACCTGGTGTTGCTCACAAAGCATTCCTTAATATTTGCCAAAAGAATTTCTGTCTATGACTATCTCGAGTATCTCTCTGGGGTTAAGACCTAGAGCAGGCATTCAGACAATCACTTTCAAAGTGGTCAAATTGGGAGAGATTTGTAAATGTGTCCTCAGTCTCACAGAGAGATGGGTTGGGGAGAAAAGGCTTAATTCACAGATAGTCGGGAATGGGTCCAGGAGGGAAAATGTGCTGTTTTTCAGGGTCCACTCTGAAGCATGTTTGAAATGGACTTTCTGAACTGCTTTCTGTTCTTTTTCCATTACTGGGTGTGGAGAGGGGCGGGAACTGGTTGTACAGCTCAGCCATTTAGCAGAATGAGTGGAATTTTCCAGATGGTTCCTCTTGTTGGCTATTGGCATGATTGCAGCTTTGCCCTCTGGGAGCCATTAGCTTGCAGCTTCAAGGCCTACACGGCTGTTTCAGCAGATCAGATTGTGGGAGCCTGGTGCTTTTGTTGGCACCAAGCCATGTAGGATTTCAGACCACACATACCACTTTTATTTTCATTGTCCTAGCTCTCCACAACATGCTTTGAGCAACGGGGTTGAAGTGAGGAAGGTGTTGCACTCGTCCCCCAGCACACACCCTCCTGTAGTACAGTGACTCAGATGATTCCCTGGCAATGGGCACCCTTCTGGGTACCAGGATCTGGGGTAATCTGCACATTGTTTCAGAATTTCTCTAAATCTACACCCCAACTGTGAACTTGAGTTGATACTTTCTTTCCCCTTCACCCCTAGAACCTCCTCAGGGATTGTTTTCAGGTAAAGAGTCTTTTGAGTGTGAAAGTTTTCATGGGTTGGGGTATCTGAGCTCATAATCGTATTTCCCTGTGTTATGGTTATATCTGCCCATTTGTGAATTGACCACTAATCCGCACCATTCCCAGTAAATACAGGTTTCCCAGGGAAGCAGGAAACCAAAGTGGTAAGTTTGGATGGGTACTTTGTCATGGACGAGGAATGGTTTGCTTTTTATGGTGGGCTAATTGATTTATCTATTCTCTGGCTATCAAAGAGGTTAACTTTTAGGACCCCCTTTCCTCAGTAGTTTAATTTCTTTAATCTACAAGTTAGAAGACTTTTCTTAGAATTAAGAATCACCACTGTGCAGATAGGATGCATCAGCATATAACTCCTGATCTGAGGCTGGACATGTAAAACTCTGTTTCCTAGATTCCCTAGCAGTTACAGTTTTGATGTGATGTTAAAACGAGGTCTGGGTATGGGACCAAGATGTGTTTTTATTTTGAGAAAGTCTTGCTAAGATGCCCAGGCTGGCCTCAAACTTTCAGTCTTCCTGTGTTAGCCTTTTGAGCAGGTGCCACCATGCCCAGCCTCAAAGCAATGTTTTGTCTTACCCTGTTCATTTGCTGACTGAGACAAAATGAAATGGTTGGATTTTATCCTTGACTATATTATGGATTTCTTTTATCTGGAGCTAGATTTGAACTATTTTGTTCATTTTATATGCTTTTCTTTGCAGTGATAGATGACTTTATATGGTGTTTTTCTTAAATGTTATGTGGAAGGTTTTTTTTTTCCCCTTGCAGTTATAGTGATGTGCCCAATCATAAAAGTATCTCCATCTTTGTTGACTTACCTAACTGGAACAATTTAAAGGGTCAATTCAAGGACTTCATAATTACCTTGCCATGAAAAGGGTATTGTTAATAAGCATAAATCATGTTATATAACTAAGCTGAAGCTTGTAATAGGTATAGAAAAGGGTTGGGAGAAACATTTTGTGTCTTTGAAGACATCAGTACCAGTAGCTTAACCAAGCCATACCTTGTATGTAAGTCATGCCGGCCTATCCTGACATCTGAGAGTTGACTCAGCAGATGTTGTTATTGAGGTACCATACTACATTTCCTCCTCCTTTGGTTTTCACATGGGTTTTTTGTGGGCCCCACTTTGCCATGAAAAATGGATTCAGACATCTCGAGCATCCAAGGCGTGGGCTGGAAAGAGGCTGGTTTAACTAGGCAAGACTGAGCTCAGTAATTGTAAAATTACAATATATTCCACCATAGCCTTCTCAAATGCTTTGAATTTTGGTCCTTCATACACAGTTACAAAAAAGAGCAGTTAGAGAAGTGGAACTCTAAGCCTAAACAGAGAGTGCTTTCTCTCTTGCAGGTCCTATGGAAGTTGCTCTGCTGTGTGCTGGCTTCTCAAGGGGAAGCAGATTCTTCATTAACCAAAATCAGGAAGAAGCAACATACATGCTGTCTCAAATTCAGAACTAAAAAAAAAAAGACTTTATTGAGGGCAAGAGGATGCAAACAATACAAAACCCAAAAGCTTATCTAGCATCTAATTAACTTTCCATTCTCTGCTTGTGCAGTGAGAGTTAGATGTTATTTGTACGTTTTTTAAGGGTCCTGATCTGCTCATGAAATCTTTATACAAAGGTAAACTGAGGGGCAGATTCCTTAGGTGGCCCTTTGGGAAAACTCTCATCAGGGCAGGAGTAAAGGTTCATGTCTGCCTACTTCTTGGACTTCTGCTTCATGTGTACTACAAAATAATCATTACATGCAATGGTGAGGCCTGCAACTAGTGAAAAGAAGCTCTGAAAGCCCACTTTGCCATCTCGGCACTGGTCCAGGTCCTTCATGATTTTGTCCACAGCCAGAGGGTCTTTCTGATT
>RJWM01036907.1:0-17791 GCA_004363535.1 Dasyprocta punctata
CACACACACACACACGTGTCTTGTGCAGCATTAGAGCAAGGAGTGTCTTTCTGAATTCCATCTCTCACAGTCTCAGGAGCTTGAAAGAAAAGATCACATAACCAGGACAATTCTCTAGGAAACAGTGGAGGGAAAGGTATGGCTTCGGCTTCAGGATTTGTTCAGTCACACCTGGCAGGGTTGGTGCAGAGTTGTAAGCTCATGAGCTCTGCTTGCTGAGCCAAATGTGTACATTAATTAGATTGTGTGTTTTAATAGCTCTTTCTTTCTGACTCTGGAAGACTGCAGTGGTGGAGCTGAAGATGCAAATACTTCCATTTAGACAGTGGATGTATTCATGCTAGTCTATAATAAGAGCTACAGAAACAAAGTTGTGACTTAAATAACCACACTGTAGAATATAAAATTTTGAATTTGCAGTGTGTGTTCTGGTTGTAGAATGAGGAATCTTTTACTTTTAGACACATCAAATTCTACATGAAGGGCAGAATCGTATGTTAGGTAAGAGAACTAGGGGTGCTTGCCAGTTAATTTTGAACAAACATCAAGAAATGTGATTTGGACTCTACAAGGGAAGAAAGCAGTGGGAAGAGGTAGGGAGGAAGGAGGCATGAAGACTTCCTGTCACTGTAACTGAGAGAGAGTATAAAATGCATCTTTGAAAAGCAGCATTTTTTTTTTTTTGCGATGGGTTGCTTCTCCAACTTCCTTGAACTGAGACTGTAAACTGCCACTCCCTCCTCTGCTCAGTTCAGATGAATGGACAAAGAAATAAAGCATCTGTAAGAAAAGTCTTGTGTCCCAATGAAAAGAAAATGGAGACACTGGCCCCAGGAGGTTGGGGTCTGGCTTCCTTTTGACAAGAGGGATAGGGAACCAAGAAAGCCAGAGTATGAAATAGTGTGGAATTACCTTGTCTCATTGTATTCCTCTTTCCTTTTCAATAAAACCCCATGCATACTTGAATATAATGAGACAGACATCGAGTTGGGAATTTTCACATATTTTATTTTATTTTGCTATATTGTGGCTGGACTGAAGTGAGCTGTCTCCATCTGTTGATGATTTGGAAAGGTAGGAAAAGGAAGCACATGTTCATTGTGGAACTCATTGTGGAATGCACTAGCTTCTCATGTCAACGCTAGAGCAGAGGATGCCTGCAGATCTACTTGACAAGGGTGTACCTCTGAGATACACTGGCTGGCTCTTCCCTCCAGCTCTGCCCAGAGGCCATCTAGCCTGTAGAAACCAGGACAACAGTCCCTTCCTTAGAAACGAAGGGACATCCCTTAGGTCTCCGAGTTTTCCCTAGGACCATTCTTCTCTAGGTTTGAAGTACAAAAAAGGTTTCTTGTCAAATAGCTCTATAAGCCTAACTTGTAAAAGTCCAAGGAGTCTGATAGCTTTTCTTCATTTCTTCCTAGGTTAGGGTTTCAACTTGTAATATTTTAGAGAACATCAACTTTCAGCATAGCACTGTCCTTTGCTATGAATGTCGTTCTTTAAAACTGTATTCATACTCTGCACTTCTTATCTGGATGTTACAATATTATCAGACTGTCTTAGTTACTTTTCTCTCATTGCTGAGACAAAATATCTGATGCTCAAAATTAGGGAAGGAAAGGTTTATTTCTTGCAGTTTTCAGGGGTTTCTGTCCATACTCAGTTGGCTCCAAGGCAACAGGGTGTGGCAAGGCCACCATTCATGGCTGCCACAAACAGCAAGGTGAACCAGTGAGAGAGCCAAAGCCTTCCTCTCATCCTTACCATGTGTGTCGGCTCCACCCTTGGGTGGGTGCAGTACTCACATCACCAATCCCAGCACTAGACAACAAACCAACCACAAATGCCAGACTCAGCCCTGTCCAAATTCCAGAAGGCCTTGGGGAGACAGAGAACAAACCAATACACAGACTAATTTCTTCCCCCAGAAAAAAAAATTATACTACCTAGGGAGTCAACAGATTCTAGGCTATGCAGCTAAAGTGGCATAGATTTCCAGGTCTGTTACTTTCATACCTAAGATATACTTTACATTTGGAAGAACTATACTTCTCTTCCCACTACCACTGAATACCATGTGATATCTTGAAAGTGGATTAGATGAAATCATCCTATCAATACCACAAACTGCCAAACCCCATACTGTCAGTGCATCAGAGTGTATTGTCATTCTCATGTATACTATCTCATTGGAGTCACATAACAACCACTGTCAAGTTGCTGAGAGTTGAAGTGTCACATAATCAAACCAAATTTTCACAAATTTTATTCACAGGTTTGAAGCTGTAACTGACACATTTTATCTGTCTTTAATGCAGGAAGAAGAGCACAGAAGTGTCAAGAATTTCTTATGGCAAGAAAAGTAAGATCCTTTCCAGAAGCCTGCCTAGAATCCATTCATATTTACTTTTCAGAGCTGCAGCGAATGTTCATCCCTAGGGTCCAATGAAGCAGAGATCCAGGGGTCATGGTGAAATAATCAAATTGGTAGCTTTATATGCATTTTTAAAAATAGCACTCTATGGGCAGAGATTTAGCTCAGCACCATAAGCACCTGCATGACAAGCATGAGGTCATGAGTTCAATTCCTGATGCCTAAATAAATTAATTAATTAAATAGCACTCTGTATTCTCCTGTTCTTTGCATATATACTCCGTGTTGTCTCCATCATCACCAGCCATGACTACCAGAGTGATACTTGGCTTCTTACCCCTACCCTTGACCTCTACCTCCACCAGGAGAGCACCTGTACCCACACAGGGTGAGAAAGGAGCTCTGCATAGTCTAAGGGGAGGGAGAATTATAGCTGCTAATGATTGTTGGCAGGCATTTCATCCTTGGGGTCTTTGATCATTCTTGCATTTTGCTTCTGGAACAACTTTGTCTGCAGCTGCTGAAATTCATAGAGGGCTGGGTAAGACTGAGGTTGATGAAACAACCTGGTCACATTTTCTCAGTCTTTCACAAGAGCCTCCCCCCACACACACTAAGAACATGGAAGTTTGTACAGATGACGTCAACCATGCACCTTCCAAGCACATGGTGGCCATGGGGGCAGGCAACCTCATGCACATCTGAGACACCAGAGGGTGCTGCCTCCTAAACCTCTCTAGAAACACAGAGCTGTTCAGAGGAGTCCTATGCAGAGCTCATGGACAAACCAGTGGTTGCTTTATGAGCCACATACATATAACACTGTGCCCATCCACAGTTTTAGTCTTAGAGGAACATGGGGTACAGGTGCCTTCACTTCATCACACAAAGGTAGTGTATGGATCTCAGTCCAGGGGTAACTGCATTGTGAGGATAGTGTCCAAATGGGTAAGGAAGAAGCATCAGGTGGTTTTGGTCTGACCTGGCAAATGACTCTGTGTATGTCTCCTTAACCTCTGCCTTGCAAACCTATTTCTCTGCACAGGAACGGGGAGCCTACAGAGTATGCAAATAAGGTACAGACACCACCCAACACAGGCATCGAAAAAATAAGAATGGTTCAGAAGTAAAGTACAATTTTGAGAGTAAGTTTACCCTGAGATTGTATTCCTGCTTGCAAAGAAGTCCCTCAATTTTCTGGCCTTTATCACAGTGGTCTCCTGAGAGACTTTTCCCTTGAGGGAGAGAATGACAGGTTTCCTTTCTACTTTGTCTCTAGGTACCTCTACCGCCCTTGTGGGTCTGTTTACATGGAGAAGGCTACCTTTCCATCACACACTAGCTGTTTGAGTTACTTTTATGTTGCTGAGATAAAAACCAGACTCCCAAAGTTAAATGGGGAAAGGTTTACTTAACTCAGAGTTTGTGGAGGCTTCAGTACATAGTTGGCTAGCTCCAAGGCAGGGTGGCACATGAAGAGGGGCAAACTTTCATGGCTGTGGAAGATACCAAAAGCCTTAACATAGGCCTTAATGGCATCTTGCTGTTCCTTTTATACTCTTTTAGGCTACTGGGATTAGGGCAGTGCCAAATCAATTGGTGGACTGATTTGGTAATCACCCACTTTTAATCTTAACACCCTTAATCCTAGCATTGTGCCATGAATCAATGACATAATCTAGATCCAATCACCTCTGAAAAAGCCCCACCTATGGCCCACTGAGGCTCTGGGGGGACATCTAGACACAAGACACATTAAGGACCATAGGACACAGGACTTGCTCATGGATTTGGAATGGTCATTTCCTTGTGACTGGCATGATGGCCTGGAAAATATAAAAGCCTCTTTCTTACTCTTCATGCCTTAGCCCATCTCTTGTATATAATCCATGCACTAAAGTTAGAAGTGGTAAGCAAATCATCTGTTCAAATTTGAGCCCTGAAAACCATTTTTAACTCCAGCTACTTGGGAACCAGCTGTGTCCAAAGCATATGAATTCCTCAAGAATACATGAATTCAGACATTTCTGTGTCTGTTAAGTAGCCAGAGCCATTTTGGAAAATTCAGGTGATTTGGGAGAGGAGGAAAGGCTGTGTGCCTCACTGAGAGGCTCAGGTGTTGACCACATAGCTCAGGAAGGGCAACACTTGTGCAGGTTGGAGGAGGACTTGACATGCATTGATTCCCATTTGATCCAAACATCAACAGAACTTCCATATATTCATAAAGCCCAGCACTTTAATAACTGTCTAAAGTAAGTATTTTCACCTCTGTCTTACATGCAAGGAAACTCAGGCTTACAGCTATTAAAGTCCTTGCTTTGATCTCTCGAGCTGATAACTGGCAAACCATATTTTGATTCTCTGGCTGTGGATGTCAAAGTTTCTCCACCAGATCATATCTTATATCTCATCCTCACTTCTCTTATTCCCAGTTCTCTCAGCTGTAGTTGTGGACAAATAACCATGAACTTACTGTAAGGAATAAGCAAGATACAAAACAGAAATACCAACCATAGTAATCTGCATGTGGCTTGCATTTCCTTTCTCCCTTGGTCATACAGATGAAATCCAGGGGGTAAGTGGTATTTGTGACAAGCTTGTCAAGCAGGCATAGTAATCTGTTATGTAAATATTCATGCATTTATGTTTGTGGTGGATTAATGGCCAATGTTTAACACCCAGTTGAAGTGAATCAGTATGGCATGAGTGTAGAAGGCCTGCATGAGAATTGTTGCCAACAGCATAAAAAGAGAACTGGAGGGGAAGATGGTGTGTTGTTGATTCTTCTAGAGAAGCTTGTCAAACTGGCTTTCCTGAAATTATCTCAGCTGTTCTCACTGTCAAAGGAGATTGGGTTCTCCCTGTCCCTGAGGATGGCTGTGGTTCTTTACAGGGGTGCTCAGGTCATTGCCTTGAGTGTCACTTTCCAGCTCCAGTGCAGATCAGTCTGCTACACAGATCATTTATCTCCCTGGTGCAGACTTTCTAACTTCCACAACTGACCCTTAGGCCTTCTCAGGGTAGATCCTTGATACAGACTTGCATGAGACATTGTTGTGGACTCTCTAAGTCTTCAACTGGACTCATACAGGGCATTGCATGGGGTGCAGGCCCTCAATTTGATTCCTTGGGTGCATAGACAGATCTCTCACACTCTTTTGCATTTGACTCTTTGAGTGACTTATAAAACAATCCTATAAATTACGTGTCTTATATTAAATACATTCCTTTATAAACGCTGACTATAGCAATGCTGATATCAGTTCCACAAACAATTGAAGGCAATAAATACAGAGCCAAAAATGATGGAATAAAACATGAAATAAGTGTATAAAACAAAGAAAATATATGAAATAAAAAAAGACACAGATGATAAACAAAAGTAGCAGGTAAAATACAGAATCCAAGACTCTGTGGAGTGTGCTCAGTGGCCCCCCACACTGATGCAGTTAGTGGACCCTATGATCAATAAGGTTTTTTGATGCAAGTAAGAAACAGAGGAAAAAAGACCATTATTGCAGGTACAGGAGGGCTGCAGAAGAGATGCAAGCACCCTCTGGTAGAACAAAAAGGTGAACAGGCTCTTATCAACTTACATTTGGGAGGAATTGGGGGTTAGACGAGGGAGTCGTGTTAGTACTGGATTGGAGGATAGTTGGCATGCACAGGAAATCTATTTTGGTTGAGGGAAGAAGAAGGGGGAAGTCAGATAAGTTGTTGTTTCTGGCTCCTTCACCATTCTGGACCATCACCATGATAACTCAGTGAATTTCACATGAGCCAAACCCATCATTCCCATCTTTTCATTGTTATGGGGCAGTGTATCTTTCTTTAGCTACTCCCCACAGAACAGGAGCATTGTGATACGAACTACAACAAATCTTGTGATGATGGGTGACTCCCAGGTAGAAACTGCTCTCATTGGCAAAGGCTTGTATCCTATATTTGACAAATAATGAAAAAGCTTTTAAAACACAAGGTCCTATAAGGAGACAGGTCATTACCATGATTAAAGGACCCAGGAGAGGCAGAAGGAAGGGATCCCATGATCCTAATGTGTCACTCCATCAGAACCATGGTGAGGAAGAGGAGTATCCATATCCTAACTGTTGGCATTTATTGTCCAGGTAGTTGCAGAGACTCTTTACCTTGCCCATGACTATTCCTGACTCATGTATAAAGAAGAAACATTCCTCCCCAAGTGTTATAATTGATACACTGTGTCACCTTGAGAAGGTTAGAAGTTTAACTGAGAAACTCAGTAGGGAGCCAGGGTTCTTACTTTGTAAACATCCTCAGCCTGTGCAAAGGAAGGTAAGGAGATTTATGAATGCTACACCCACCCTGGGGGTGTGGGGGGCGGTGACCTGTGTACAATATAAAGGAGGAGAAGAGACTTGCTCTTGCCCTCCTGTTACTATGGCTACTTTTGCTTTGCTGCTGCCTTGAAGTGCTGCCCCAGTGCCATGCCACCCTACCTTGGAGCCAGCTGATTGTGGACTGAAACCTCCAAAAACTGTAAGCTAAATAAACCTTTCCTTCCCTAATTTTGGGTGTCAGGTGTTTTGTCTCAGCAATGAGGGAAAAGTAACCAAGATAGCAAGCATGGTACAAGTACCTCCCTCTTTTGCTGAAAAGATGTCTAAAGTTCATTGATTTTGGAAAGTGACTACTGCAAGACTATTTATCTGGTTTTGGAGTGAGTTAATGGAGATGGTTATGTGTTCTATCTTCTGATGGAATTCTAGGGAGAGTTGGTAATACAGTGGGCTGATGTGCCTATTCTTCCTGCCCCTAGGACACCTCTGAGTACAGGGAGGATACTCATGCTGATAAGAGCTGGAGCATGAACAGCCCTTGTCTCTCAGGTGAGGTGAATATCTGAGAGTTGAAATAGAAAAGTGGTCTCCATGATCTCGTGAAAATTTATCATCATGGCCAGAACTAGAAAGATGAGGGTACAGGACCTTGTCTATTGGGATGGAAGGCAGGTATAGACCTGTTTGGCAGCCTATAAACCAGCCCCGGGTGGGCAGATGGCTAGGTTTTGATTGGAAGTAATACTGTGAGTGCAGTGAGGGAGATTTCCCATTTGGTGAGAGGAATTTTGAGACAAAAGTACCAGAAGATGACAGAGCAGTAAGTAGCAGAGAAAACAGCCTCTCTGAGAGCCACCATCCAGATGCTGGAATATAGCATTATGAGAAATACAAGAAGGAAGGAAGTGGGTCCCCTGGACCCAGGAAGAGTTTGAAGTGGAATTGAAGCCCACAGAGAGAGTAAAAAGAAGAACTTCAACCAAGAAGAAGGTGGTAGCTTGCAGGGCTTTCACCCTGGGCCAGACTCCCTGGGTGAGAGGAGCTGTTTGAACCTGGGGATGCATGGTCATGGTGATGGTGGTGGCTGGTGACCCTGGAGGACTCTGCAGAGAGACGCAGCAGTGGAGGGAAGTGACTTATGTGAAGGACTGCACTGGCTGGCAGAGAGTGCAGAGAATTCAGTCTTCCCATGGGAGAAAGTGATTAGCCAGGAGCCATCTTGGACTCAGGCCACATAAGCCCAGAACAAGAACTGCTGCTGCTTCCTCCAGCAGCTCCTAGCTGGGCACAGACCTGAGGAAGTTGCTTGGACTGCAGTCAGCCCAATGAGTCTGGTCTCAAAATCTTGGGGCAGGCCTGCTAAGGTTATCTACTACTCTGCCATAAAGCAACTGCTGGCTTGCTGGGATAGAGTGGCATGATTTAGGACTCTGTCTCTATAGGCCATCTCCTAGTGAAACAGAGAGAATCCTGGGAGTGGACTATTTCTTTTTTCCTTTTTCTTTTTCTTTTTCTTTTTCTTTTTCTTTTTCTTTTTCTTTTCTTTCTTTCTTTCTTTCTTTTTTATGAATATGAGAGTGGTTCCTAACCATTTTGTGAGTGTGGTTCTGTTCTATTCTACCTTTTGTCTCTTCCATCTCTCTTTTCCTTAAGTCTTCTGCACCAGTTTCCTCAAGTTTGTGAGATCCACCTTTGTCCTCCAACCTTAATTGTAATCTCTTTCTCTTCTTCCAATTCTCCATTTTCTCCTTAATCCATTTTAAATTTTAGTCCCCAGGGCAAAATTGACACATTGTAGACTTATATACTGCATATAATAATCTGGTTTGTTCTATATTTTGTTATGTAATCACAAATCTAATTCTTATGGTTAAAAGTTGCAAATTAAGGGTTAGCATGGTTTGTTGTTTTATAGACTATGTTTTATACTACTGGTACCACTACAGTCAAAGTTAACATAATTTTTCTAAATAGCTGTTGGCCCTGATAATCCAGCACTGAGATTAACTAAGGGTCACAAAAAATACTGTGGCACAGTGCCAAAGAACCAGGGACTAGGCCAAAGAAGCAACAGCGTCTCATCTCCAACAAACTGAAGAGGTAAAATCTTCCAACAGACTCAAAACTCAAAAACCAGCTACACTTAGGTGATGCCTCAGAGAAGTAATCATCACCTAAGGGTCATAAATACTACCATAAAGCAGCCCACAATAGGCAACTTACAAGAATCACCACAGGAAATAAATGAAAAAAAGAGAAAATAAAATGAGAAGACATTTAAGCAAAATGCAACCTCATGCAACCTGTTCACCAAAGGTAAATCCAGGGGGCAATGAGGTAGGACAATCTCAAAGCCCTCCACCAGGTCTCTCTGAAGTGGAAAAAACAAAGAAATTGAATGAGGCTCTAGAAAAAAATGAAATCAGAAATAATCTCTCAGAAAGCTACAGAGATTACCAAAATACACACCATGCTTAGTGATATTAGAGTAGACACAAACAAAAAAATAGTCAAGCATAAGCAAATAATGGAAGCTTAGCATAGGACAGAAATGGAATCCATAAAACAAATCCAAAAAGATATCCAGAAGAATAAAAACTCCATTGAAAATATTCAAAGCAGATTAGGTCAGTGTGAGGACAGTATCTCCGATATTGAAGACAGGCTTGCAGTTAGTGACCAGGAAAAGAAAGATTTCTCAAAACTACCAAGGGACCATGAGAAATCAATCCAGCAGCTGTTAGACAAAGAAGAATAATTTAAAATTGATTGGAGTCAACGAGCATGCAAGAGATACCACAAACGACATTTTAAAATGTTCACAGATTTCATGGCAGAAAATTTCTCTGGTAGAGAAAAAGAATTTGACATACAAATAAGTAAGACATATAGAACTCCAGTTAGAAATAATTGAAAAAATCTATAGGCAGGCATATCATAGTCAAGATTCCAGAAATTTAGCACAAGTATAGAATTCTAAAAGCTGTTAGAGAAAAGAAACAAATCACCTATAAAAGTAAGCACACAAGAATCACAGCTGACTTCTCAACACAAACAGGTCAAGGAGAGCTTAGAGTGAAGTATTCCAAGTTCTAAAGGAAAACAACTTTCAACTCAGAATGATGTACCCCCCAAAACTATCTTTCAAAGTTCATGGAGAAATAAGATACTTCCATAACAAAGAACATCTGAGGAAATTTATGACCACCAAACCAGCACTCCAAAATGTTCTGAAGGACAGTCTAGAAAGAAACTACATCTCCATGAACCCCAACAGAAGGAATCCACCAGGGAAGGCAAACAATTAGAGGGAGAGGGAAAAGGAGGGGAGCCAACAAGAGAAAAATAACATGATAAGGATAAGTCAATACTTATCATTTATAATTATTAATGTTAATGGTCTGAATTCACCAGTCAAAAAACACAGACTGGAAGAATGGATCTAGAAGGAAGATTCAATAATATGCTGCATGCAAGAAACACATTTAATTCAAAAAGAAATTTTATAGACTGAAAATCAAAGAGTGGAAAGCAATACTCCATGCAACAGGTACCCAGAAAAAAGCAGGGTTAGCTATTCTATTTGCAGCCAAAGTGAGTTTCAAGACAAGACTTATTAAGAGAGATAAAGAAGGTCGCTACATCCTCATAAAGGTAACAATCCAAGAGGAAGAGAAAACAATCACAAATATATATGCAACAAATACCAGTGCACCCAACTATATAAAACAATTACTAATGGAAATGAAAAATCAAATAAGCCCTAATACAATTGTGTTGGGAGACCTCATTACCACACTGTCGCAAGAAGACAGATCAACTAGACAAAAAATCAGTAACGAAATACTAGAACTAAATGAGACAAAGATACCAGGCAGGTGAGGTTAGTTGGCTAGTCAGGAGGACCATAGATAGAGGTCCCACTATGGATGGATTATGTGGGTGACATAGGTAAAAGGCATTCCATTTTGTGGGGGCATCCATATAAACATTTGCTTGATATGGAATGCAAAACCAGCACTCTGTAAGATTTGTGGAGTGTGATAGGCTTACGTATGTTTGTGACAGAAGTTGGGGAATGGGTTGAGTTTGATGTGGGAATATTTGTGACAATGAGGTAGGTATTATTGGAATGTTGATGATAGGAGGTGGGTTATAGGTTTCACCCATAAAGTGAGGAAATTGCCTTGTAGGATTGGATTAAGTGAGTCATACTCACGGTGATCATAGAAATAAAGGCCCCAAGACTTTCCCATGAGGTATTGGGGATGTGATGCATTTTTTATTGCAAATCATACCTGATTTATACCCCCCCATAACTTGTTGTGGCTGAGATGAATGGATCTGTTTCCAGACATTTCCTCTTGCATGTATGCCAATATTTCACACCCTCACTTGTTGATGTAAAATGAATAGGAATTCGTACATTGCCATTGGCACAATGGGAGAGCTAGGGGTTATAAATAGGCACTGTTCATAACAGCAGATGTGGTCAGATCAGCAAGTTACTCTGTTTTTGTTAGGTTTTCCCTTATCCCAGGTTTGGGCATAAGATCTAAGGTGACAATAGAGAATCTGAAAAATGAGCATGGAATTAGGAGAAAGTGGAGTTACAGGAGGCAATTATTTCCCTGCCTGAAAGGGAAAAAGTAACAGTGTAGATAGGACTTATTTTGGGTTTGGGAGGGTGGGCTGGAGAGAGTGGGAAACATGAGGAATGTAAGGCCTGATATTTGAATCATGTTTGGGAAACTATAGACCAGGAGTGGGGAGAGCTGTAATTGTGTCATTGTGAGTGAGGTAAGAATCCAAATCCAAAAAGGCCTCATGTTTAACGAGGCAGTTGACGCGAGACAGAATTGAGATGGTTTATGAAGTAAAACAACAACCTTATGGATAAAGTAAAAGTCTTCTGGGAAAGCAGCCCAGAATCCTATTGCAAAGACAATAACTATTAGAAGATAAGGGGTCAGAAACCAGACTGAGTAGCAGAACATGAGTTGGGAGTTATGACTGAGGGTCCCTGGTAAGGTGGAGATGGGTGGGAAACAGGAGATGTGATGACCATACCCGGTGTTTTGGGTCAGGAGTGTTAGAGTTAGGAGGACAGCATTTAACCTGAGTGACATGGAACCAGGATGGCAGTCAGCAACTTTGACTGCTATTGAAATTGTGAGGTAAACCAGGTAGAGGCTGCTCCACTTAGGCTGCAGCCCTGTGGATGTAGATTTGAGATAAATTAGGTCCCCTGGAGATATGGGAGGGTCTGGGTAGATCCCATCAAAGGGTTGGGGAAGGCAGATCAGCTTGTTGCCTTTACAGGTGTCAGAGAAAGGTAAGAATTGGGATTTAATCAACCAGACAAGGAAAATTTTGGTAGACAGGAAGGTTGTGGAGGAGGAATGGTCTGCCATACATGAGTTCAAAAGGGCTCAGAAAAGTGGGAGCTTGAGGAAGTGCTCTGAGCTTGGTTAAACATAAGGGGAGGAGCTGGTGTAGGTTTAGAATGAGTTTTGTGAGGTGTGTTTTAATGAGACCATTTGCCTTCTCAACTTTTCTCGAGGATCGTGGATGGCACAGAATGTGTAGGTGCCAAGTGATGTTTGCACTGGAGGACATTTGTTGAGTAATCTGCAAAACGAAAGCAGTGGCATTATATGATTGGATACTCTGAGGTAGACCAAAACTAGAAATGATTTCTTGTAATAGAATTTTAGTAACTACATCAGCAGCTTCCCTAGTCATAGGGAAGGCTTTTATCCAGCCTGAAAAGTTACAGACCAAGGTAAGAAGGTATTTAAAAGTTTTATGGTGAGGCATAAAAGGTTGAAGAAGTAGTAAGATCCAAAATGTGCAATAGATATTGTAATAATGAAAGGGAAAGAACATGCTGGAAAGGAAAGAACAACTGGGATAGGGAAAAGGAAAAAAAAAGAAGAAAGGAAAAGGTTATATGTATGTTGGTAAGTATATATAAATGTATGTATGTATATGTATGCAAGATAGATAATTATACTACCAGTCTCTGTTAGTTTGTCAAAAAGACACTGCCCTCTCTTTTTTAATTTTTATTTTATTTTAAAAAGCAAAACAGAAAAAAAGGATAGAAATGATGCAGAATTTCAAAAAAAAGCAGTAGGAAGTTAGCATTAGTTAATATGTTGCATATTGTTAGCTTTGAAGTAGTTGTTCAGGTTACAAGATAAAGGCACAAAGATAATCAAAACAATGACAGCACAAAGTGTTTTATACTAGGGAGACAATACAATATTTATAAATGTGAGTTTGATTTATTTCACTTATAAGTATAGTCTCAAGTTGCCTCCATTTACCTATAAAAGTCTCAAAACTATCCATTTTTATAGCTGAGTAATATTCCATTGTATAAAAATAGCCCATCTTTTATATCCATTCTTCAGTTGATGGGCATTTTGGTTGTTTTCAAGATTTGGCTATTATAAATTGTGCTGCTATAAACATAGGTGCGCATATATCACTGTGGTATGACATTTTCAATTTTTCTAGGAAAATACACAGAAGGGGAATAGCTGGATTGAATGGGACTCCCAATTCTAGTTTTTTGAGGAATCTCCATATTGATGTCCACTGTGGTTGCACCAGTCTACACTCCCAGGAGCAGTGAAGAAGTGTTCCTTTTTCCCCACAGCCTCACCAACATTAGTTATCAGTTTATTTCTTGATAGTAGCCATTCTTTCTGGCATGAGATGAAATCTTGATGTTGTTTTAATTTGCATTTCTCAAATGACCAGTGATACTAAACATGTCTTCATGTATTTATTTGCCATCTGTGTTCATCTCAGATGCCCATTTTTGGATTGGGTCTTTGAATTTAGGGAGTCTGTTATTTTTCAGTTCTTTATATGTTCTAGATATAAGTCCTTTGTTTGAGGGACAGCTGGTTAAAATTCTTTCCCATTCTGTGAGCTTTCTTTTCACTGTACTGGTGATTTTTTTGAACTAAAAAAAACTTTTTAATTAGAAGAGATACCAGTTGTTGATTCTTTGAAGTACTGGCTATGCAGTTTGTGTTTTGTTCATGAACCCTTTGCCTACTCCTATAGCTTTAAGATTTCTACCTACTTTGTCTTCCAGTAGATTTAGTGTTTCCGTTTTAATATTTAGATCTTTGTTCCATTTTGACTTTAGTTTACTGCATGGTGATAAATATGGGTCGAGTTTCAATCTTCAGCATGTGGAAAGCCAATTTCTCCAGCCCAACTATTAAATAGGCTATTTTTCTTCCAGTGAACATGTTTAGGCTCTTTGTCAAAGATAAAGTGGCTAAGTGTCTTTGTAGTTGTGTCTGCATCTTCTAATCTGTTCCATTGATCCTCAGGGTTTTTTGTTTGTTTGTTTGTTTGGGTTTTTTGCCAGTATCATGCTGAGTTTTTAACTGTAGCTTTGTAGTATAATTTCAAGTCAGGAATTGTGATGCCTCCTGCCTTGCTTTTCTTGCCCAAAATTGCCTTTGCTATTTTAGGTCTCTTCTGTTTCCAAATGAATTTTAGGAGTGTTTTCTCTAGATCTGTAATGTATGTTAATGGTATTTTGATTGGGATTGCATTAAATCTGTATAACAGTGTCGGGAGCATGGCCATTTTCAAAATGTTGGTTCTTCCTAACAAAGAGCAAGGAATAGCTTTCCATTTTCAGACATCCTCTTCAATATCCTTTTTTTAGAGTACTACAGTTTTCAATGTATAGGCCACTTACATCCTTTGTTAGGTTGATTCTTAAGTATTTCATTGTTTTGGATGTTATTGTGCAAGGTGTCATTTTCCTAATTTCTCTCTGAATGAGTTTGTTGTTTGTGTACAGGAATGCTATTGATTTTTGAGTGTTGACTTTGTATCCAGCTACACTGCTGAATTTGCTTATTAGCAGCAGTAGAATTTTGATGGAGATTTTAGGGTCTTCTATGTAGAGTATCATGTCACCCGCACATAGTGATAATTTAACTTCTTCCTTTCCTATCCTTATTTCTTTTATTTCTCTCTGTTGTCTTACTGCTCTGGCTAATGTTTCCAGAACTATATCGAATAGGATTGATGATAGTGGGCATCCTTGTGTTGTTCCTGATTTTAGAGGGAAAGCTTTCAGTTTTTGTCCATTTAGTGTAATGTTGCCTGTTGGTTTGTCAAAGATGGATTTATCAGATAGAGGTAGATACCACGTATTCCAAGTTTCTGTAAGTTTTTTTTTATAATGAACAAGTATTGAACTTTATCAAAAGCATTTTCTGCATCTGTTGAGGTGATCTTGTGATTTTTGTCTTTGGCTGTTGTTACGGGTATGATCTTGTGCCCCCCCCACCACCAAAGTCTCATGTAATCACAGATGGGGCTGAGTCTAGCATTTGTGATGGTTTGTTGTGTGATGTTGGGACTGGTGATGTGGGTGTTGCACCCACCCAGGGGTGGGACAGACAAACAGTGTAACGGTGAGAGGAAGGCATCTCTTTGGTCTCTCTTGCTGGTTCACTTTGTTGTTACAGTGGCCATGAATGGTGGCTCTGCCATGCCATGCTGCCTTGGAGCCAACTGAATATGGATTGAAAGCCCCAAGAACTGTAAGAAATTAACCTTCCCTTCCCTAATTTTGGGCATCAGGTATTTTGTCTCAGCAATGAGTGAAAAGTAAGTAGCACAGCTCTGTTGATGTGGTGTATTACATTTATTGATTTGCATATGTTAAACCATCCCTGCATTCCTGGGATAAATCCCACTTGGTCATGATGTATAATCTTCTTGATGATTTGCTGCATTCTATTTGCCAGTATTTTTTTAAAGAATTTTTGCATCAATGTTCATTAGGGAGATTGACCTATTATTCTCCTTTTTCATTGGGTCTTTCTCTGGTTTTGGTATCAGAGTAATACTTGCCTCCAGGAATGAGTTAGGGAGGATTGTTTCCCTTTAAATTTCATTGAAGAGTTTGAGGAGTATTGGCACTAAATTTTCTCTAAATTTCTTGTAGAATTCAGCTGTGAATTCATCAGGACCTGGGCTTTTCTTTGTTGGTAAGTTCTTAATCACGTTTTCAATTTCAGTAGCTGATATTGAGTTATTCAAAACTTATATCTTCTTGATTTAGCTCTGGTAATTCATGCATTTCTAGAAATCTGTTCATTTCCTCTGTGTTTTCCACCCTATGTGAGTAAGAATTTTCAAAGTAGGTATTCATGATCTTCTGAATTTCCATTGGATCTGTAGTAATTTCTCCCTTTTCATTCCTTATTGCATGAATTTGAGTTTTTTTCTTTTACTTGATATGATTGTCTAGAGGTTTATCAATTTTGTTTATTCTCTCAAAGTACCAGCTCTTTGATTCATTCATTCTTTGTATTGTTTTCTTAGTCTCAATTGCAATAATTTCTGCTCAGATCTGTATAATTTCTTCTCTTCTATGAGCCTTGGGCTTGACTTGCTCTTCTTCTAAAAGTTTGAGGTATAGCATTAGTTTTTTTATTTGTGCTCATTCTGTTTTCCTGATGTAAAATTTTGCTACATATTTCCCTCTTAAGACTGCTTTCATTGCATCCCACAGGATTCAGTATGTTGCATCTGCATTTTCATTGAATTGCAGGTATTGTTAATTTCTTCTTTAATTTCATCTGTAACCCATTGGTTGTTCAATAAGTGGTTATTTAATTTCCATGTGTTTGTGTAGATTTTGCAGTTTCTTTTGTCTTTAATTTCCGATAGTGGTGCATTATGGTCAGATAATATGCATGGGATAATTTCAATCCCTTTGCATTTGTTTAAGAGTGTTCTATGGCTTAATATATGGTCTATTTTAGAGAATGTCCCATGTGCAGCTGAGAAGAATGTGTATTCTGTTGCGGTTGGGTGGAATGTTCTGTAAACTTCTTCTAAGTCTATTTGTTCACAGGTTTGATTCAGTTCTGTTATTTCTTTGCTGACCTTTTTTCTAGTTGATCTGTCTCTTTTGTGATAATGGAGTAGTAAGGTCCCCTGTTACAACTGTGTTATTGTGTATTTGGTTTTTATGTCTATTGTCTTACATAGTTGGGTGCTCCAGTTTTTGGTGCATATATATCTATGATTCTTAGCCCTTCCTCTTGAATTATTCCCCTAACAAGTTTGTAGTGCACTTCTTTATCTCTCCTGATCATTTTTAGTTTGAAATTCACATTGTCTGCCAACAGAATACCTATCTCTGTTTTTTCTGGGCTCCTGTTGCGTGGGATATTTTTTTCCATCCTTTGATTTTTAGTCTGTGAGTTTCCTTTTGAGTCAGATGAGTTTCTTGTATACAGCATATTGTTGGATCCTGTTTCTTGATCCATTCTGTCAGCCTCACTCTTTTAATAGGTGAATTGAGGCCATTTACATTGATGGATATAACTGATATATACTAGCACAACTTTTCATGTTATTTTCCTGCTGTTGGTTTTCTGCTTTTCCCCCTTGTTTAACTGCTCACCTGTCTGGTGGTTTCTTTCTGTTATTCTTCTGGGAATTGTAGTTAATTTTATCTCTATCTAATATGTCTTTCAGTACTTTTCCAGGGTTGGTTTGGTGGACATGAGTTTATTTAGTTGTTCTTTGTAATGGAAGTAGCTTATTTCTCCATTAAATTTCAAAGAAAAATTTTCATCATTCATCAAAGTGGGTTGAAAACTGTTTTCTTTCAAGGATTGAAACACTTCACTTCAAGCTTGTTTTAACTTGAGGGCTTGTGCTGAGAAATCAGCCATGATTCTAATTTCCTTGATAGGTGAGTTGTGTCTTTTCTCTAACAGCTTTTAGTATTCTGTTTTTATGCTGAATTCCTGGGATCTTCATTGTTATATGTCTGTGTGTAGATTTATTTTGGTTATGACTGTTTGGAATTCTATATGCCTCACTGATCTCTTTATCTGATTCTTTTCCCATGTTTGGCAAATTTTCTTCTATTACTTCTGCAAATAGCTTTTCTCTATCACTTGCATTGACTTCTGCATCTTCATAGATGCCTATTAATCTTATATTGTTTCTCTTTTCATCATCTCAAAGGTGTTGAATTGTCATTTTATGCTGCCTTATTTTTTTTAAGTTGTTTTCTTCC
>RJWM01036908.1:0-17744 GCA_004363535.1 Dasyprocta punctata
CCGCCCCCCCCATGGACATGCTGGACCCGGGTCTGGATCCCGCTGCCTCGGCCACCGCTGCAGCCGCCGCCAGGTAAGAGCACCCGGCCGGCCGGTGTCCTCGCACGCCCGGGTCCCGGCCCTTCGGCCTGTCGGTCGGGCCGCCATGATCCCGAGGGCCGCCGGGCCCGGCTCAAAATGGAGGCCGCGAGGGAGGGGGCGCCCGGTGCCTGACGCCCCTGTCCCCTCGCCCGCGGGCGCCCGCCCCGGACCGGGCTGAGCGGTCTGGATGGGGGACGGGCGCCGGGGCGCGCCGGGGCGGGGGCGCGGGTGGCCGCGGCCCGGGGCCGACCTGTCTCCCTCCTGTGCCCGCGCAGCCACGACAAGGGACCCGAGGCAGAGGAGGGTGTCGAGCTGCAGGAAGGTAAGTGTGTGCGGTGCACCGGGGCTGGGCCCGCGCCCGCGGAGGGGCTGGGCGCGCGGACTCTGCGCGGTGCTGACCCTCCCGACCCTTCTCCCTGCAGGTGGGGACGGCCCGGGGGCGGAGGAGCAGACGGCGGTGGCCATCGCCAGCGTCCAGCAGGCGGCGTTCGGCGACCACAACATCCAGTACCAGTTCCGCACAGAGAATAATGGAGGACAGGTGAGGCGCGGGCCGCGTGCCCGCCGGTCGGCGGAGGGCTGAGCTAGGGCTGGCGAACGGGTTGGGAGAGGCTCAGACCTGGCCCCAGCCCCAGCCTCAGCCCCAGCGCCGGTCTCGTTGCTCTGCCGCCCCCTGCAGGTGACATACCGTGTAGTCCAGGTGACTGATGGTCAGCTGGATGGCCAGGGCGACACAGCTGGCGCCGTCAGCGTCGTGTCCACAGCTGCCTTTGCGGGGGGGCAGCAGGCTGTGACCCAGGTGGGCGTGGACGGGGCAGCCCAGCGCCCCGGCCCCGCTGCTGCCTCTGTGCCCCCAGGTCCCGCCGCACCCTTCCCGCTGGTAGGTGCCCAGCATCTGGAGGGGGAAGGAGGGAGGGAGCACGGGCGCTGCCCTTGGAGTGCCCCAGGGGGTGGGGCAGATGGGAGACAGATACTACCTTCAGGTTATGAGGCATGTGGGGTCAGATTCTTAATTGTGTACGGTGAAGTCTTGTGCAGTATGTCATTGTTTTTTTTTTTTAATTATGTAAAATGGGGGTGATGATGACAGGTGTGCTGTGCCACGCCTATAATTCCAGCTTTTGGGGGGCTGAGGCCAGTGTGTAGCTAAAAGTCAGCCTGGACTACATAGTAGGACCTTGTCTCAAAAATTTGAAAAAAAAGAAAGGGAGATGTGTCTCTCGTGGGAAAGCCTCTTAGAATAAAATGAACTGGCCCAGCAAATGACGGCTGAGTACCTGTGCGACTGCAGGACTGTCTGAGACACAGGACAGAGGAGTTCCCCCTCTCTGTAGAGCATATACTACCCACCAAGCTCAGTAACCAGGAGGATGGATGGGGAGATGGCTGAGGGCAGCCTCTGTCCTCCTGTTCTCCAGGCTGTAATCCAAAATCCCTTCAGCAATGGTGGCAGCCCGGCCGCTGAAGCTGTCAGTGGTGAGGCACGGTTCGCCTACTTCCCAGCATCCAGTGTGGGAGATACAACAGCAGTGTCTGTACAGACCACAGACCAGAGCTTGCAGGCTGGAGGTAAGAAGAGGAAGGGCTGGGGTGGAAGACAGGGGAGGTAATGGGCCTGGCAGGCGGAGAAGCCTCCTACCATTTCCAACTCTTCCCTCGTCTTGCCATTAACTAACGCTGTCACTACAGGCCAGTTCTATGTCATGATGACGCCTCAGGATGTGCTTCAGACAGGAACGCAACGGACGATTGCACCCCGGACACACCCCTACTCTCCGTAGGTGCAGGAGTGTTGGCCCCACGGGCAGGGGATGCTGGGAGGGTCTGCTGTTGGGACTGAAGGTTTTTCTGGCCTAGGAGTTGGGTTTTCTGGCCTAGGAGTTGGGCAGGTTGGCACACAACAGGCATGGGATGTTTCTTAGTCTGTTCTGCTTAGAAAGTGTTTCTTCCCTTCTTGTGCATAGATTTGCCTTGCAAAGATAATTATCAAGTCTAACTGTTTAGTAAGTGCTTAGGCACAGGAGTCTGAGATAATACATGCACACTTTTTTTTTTCTCTTCTAGAAAAATTGATGGAACCAGAACACCTCGAGATGAGAGACGGAGAGCTCAGCACAATGAAGGTAAGGGCAAGGGGTAGACAGGGCCATTCCAGGCCGCAGTCTATCAGCCTTAGCCAGTTCTGATATTTGGAGTCAAGGACAGGGTAGCAGTGCTAGCCCATTACCAGATGGATCCCAAGTGCTTGAGATATATCTATCAAATGTCAGAAAGCTTGAAATAGAGGAGAAGGGTGGTCAGGAGTAGAGGTAGAGGGCGTGAAGTGAAATTGGCTGGGTGTTTGGTCATGCCTGGCTTGTGCTTTTGAAGTCATAGCTAATATCTAAAGTAGCCACCTTAATATTCACATATGAATTTCCTGCTGTTTTTGAAAAATTGGGTTGACCTGCCTACCCCTGGCCAACCTTCCACAGCAGCTGTTGCGCCCTTGCCTCTCACTCCCACACCACCTGCCCTCCATCCGGCAGCATTTCAGGCCCTGAGGGAGGAAACTACAGGAACCTGTGCCTCTGGCTAACCAAGGCCCAAGCAGCCGCCCCTTCCCAGAAACAGCACGTCACACCCAGAGACCATCTGTGCTTCATTGTTCTTGCTTCCACCTCTGGTCACCTTGACTGGTGGATGTAGCAGCCTGCAGATGCTAAGGGAGCAGTGACACACAGCTAGCATTTGACAAATATTTACTGACCCTGGATCTCAGGCCGGGCAGTGTGGGCCCTGTGCCAGCCTGACCTGGGGTGTCACAGGCTCAGCAGACAGGGCCTGTGGTTTAGGGGGTTGGGCAAGGCCTCCCTTGCAAGCCTGTGCCCGTCTGTCAGAGGGAACACGGAGTGGAGGGTCAGTTTGCTTCGCGGGTGCTGGCTTGGTGTGGCAGGAGTTCCTGTGGCTATCTTGGAAGGGGACCCAGGAGAGTCAGGAAAGGCCTTGAGTGCCAGGCTGAGGCCCTGCGTCCTACAGTTTGTTGTGGGTTGGGGGTATGGGCCTGTGTGGTTCCATGCTAAGGAGCTTGCTGGCTTCGGACCTCTGGCCACCGTGCATGTTCTTGGACCCCGGGGCGCTTGGATGATAGGACAGAAGGGGTCTCAGCTGTTAGTGTCACTGTGGTGGGAGAAAGAAGCTACTTACAGGTACAGCGTAACATTAGGTGACACGATAGGACTTCTGAAGAAAGATAAACTGGGTGAGGAGGTGAACAGGATTCTGTGTGCTCTGAAGGCCTCTCGAGGGGTAACGTGAGCATGGGCCTAAGAGCACCTTAGGGAACAAGCCACTCTGGGACCTGGGGAAGAGTCCCAGGCAGCAACAATGTGTGCAAACACCCAGGCCCTGTGTGTGTTTGGAGAAGAACAGAACTCAGGAGAGAAAGGTGGCAGAGCTGGGGTGGGGGCTGCCAGGTCACGCAGTGTCTTGTGAGAAGCCCTGCCAGGGTGGGAGGTGGGGTGGGGGAGGGAAAACCAGAGGCGAGGAAAGCAAGAGGTAAGCACAGGTGTCTGGCCTCAGACAGCAGGGTATAAAAAGGATGAGTGTCGGGAGAACAGCTGAAGACTGGGGCCTCATGCTGAGGTCGGATTGCTTTGAAGGGGAAGGGTGAGTTGGAGCTTAGCTACCAAGGCAGCCCCAGGTCTACCACTTCTTGGTCACCCAGCCTTGGGTTGTTTTTTGTTGTTGTTGTTGTTGGTTTGTTTTTGTTGGTACCAGGGATTGAACTCACAACCTCACGCATGCCAAGCAGGCTCTTAAGCCACTGAGCCAAACTCCCAGCCCCTATTTTTTTTGAGGCAGGGTCGCACTATGTAGTTCAGGCCAGCCAGCCTGGAACTCACAATGCTCCTCCTACCTCAGCCTCCCAAGTGCTGGGATTAAAGGTGTGCCTACCACGCCCGGCTTTGGGTTGGTTTTAATCTCTGCACTTGTCCTCTTTAAGATGACACTGACCACCCCAAGGTTCCTGGTGAGCATGCTGCAAGTTGAGGTACAACAGCGTGTGGCATGCTGCACAGTCAGACTGCAGCGTGGCACCTGTGTGCCCCGCAGCCAGCTTCCCGCCCCTTGCACTTGACCTCTGCCTGGATCCATCCACCTCCGGGTTGTCCTGGGTAGTTCTCAGCCTCTTTGTGACCCTTCCCCTGAGCTGTAGAACATCTGACTTGCTGTCTGCCCATCCTCTCTATCCCCTTGGCTTCTGACCCTACCAGATTGGCTGTGTTGAAAATCACCTATGATGGCCTCATTGCCAAATCCACTGGCTTTCTTTCCTGTCTGAGGTCCAAGCATCTGACCCTGCCTGTTGTTTTTTTTTTTTTGGGAATGTTTCCTTCTGTTCTTCCTTCTCTGATTTTCTTACTGTCTTTGCTTCTTCTTCCCCACTTGTACCTCAGAGCAAGCCCCCCACCGAACTTTTCCTGGGAGGCTTGTTAACAGTTGGTCTCCGGGGATCTCCCCAGAGGTTCACAATGACTACATCAGAGGGGTGGCCCGGGAATCTGTGCCTCCAAGTTTCCCAGGAGCCTTTCACATTAGGCAGTCTAGGGATGACTTTGACTACTGGGATTCTTAAGGTCTGGCCTCTTTTTCCATCTGTCCCAGGGGTGTGGCCCATGGAGCCCAGGAGTGGCCCTCGGAAACCAGTCGATTAGTATCCCCAAAACCCCATCCCCAGTTATAGGCATCTTCTCTTTTCTTCAGGAGTCTGTCTCTCACAGCAAGGTGAGGACTGCTGTTCTGTGTCCTCCCAGGGCGTCACCCACCATCCAGAATCTGGTGATACCCAAAAGCTGTTTCTGTGCCACCCTCCTTTCCCAGATGCCAGGCCCCTGTGTGAAGTGCATTTTAGAGTCTCTGCCTCTGGCCATCCTTGAGATGCCCCAAACTCAGCTTTCCAGTACAGAACTTTCTGCCTCCTTTCCTCTCTGTGACAGGAACGAAGGCCAGCATGGCTTCCAACTCTGCCCTGTTATCCCGTGTCTGCATACCTCAAGATTCTGTGCTGAAGTGGGCTTCATGCCAGCGTCTGCTTCGCCTCCCCTCTTTCTCTTTCCCCTCCTGGTTTCTGCAGGAGCCCCTCCCAGAGGATGCCCTGAGGAAGGGGGCTGAAGGAGTGAAGTGTCATTTGGTGTGGCAGCAGGGGGCAGACGCTTCTGAACTGGGTCTCGCAGTTCAGTCCGTTGCTGTTATGGCAGAATTTAGGACTAGTGTTGTCAGAAATTCACATCTTTATGTGAAATCTGACTTTTAAAGGCCAGACTGAATTGGTTTTTCTGTGTCATTGGCTTTCACTATTAATGTTACTAATTCATTCCTCCTACTTACTTGTGTTTTAATTTGCTGTTAGTCTTTGCTTCCCCCACTTTAATTCTTTTGATTTTAGACCTTTTTTTCCCCCTAATGTGAGTTTTTATACTTGCAGATTTTCCTCCACTGCTGTGTTCCATTTATATCTATTGTGTTTTCATCTTCATTGAGTTCAGAGTATTCCAGTTTTCCTTGTGAATTCTTCTTTGACCATGGGACTACTTAGAAATGTCTTACTTAATTCCCAAGTATTTATGGGCTTTTCCGGATATCTTTTTGAGAACTGATCTTTAATTTAGTTCCTTTGTGGTCAGGGAACACTGTACATGGTTTCAGTAGGCTGAGATGTATGGAGGCCTATCACAGATCTGGAATACAGCTCGGCTTGGTGCAGAGACATGTGCGTGACAGGGACGTGTGTCTGCTGCTGTAGGGTAGGGATTCCCTTGGGATCACAGAGGCAGTGTTGTCGAGTATATCTTTGTTTCCTGTCCTGAGTACTTGTCTACTCATCCTGTCAGTTAAGAGAGGAGAGTTGATGTCTCCGACTCATTTGCGGATTTGCCCACATCCACCTTCAGTCCTGGCAGACTTTGCTGCTGAGTTGCATGTTTAGTGTTGCGTGTGTAACTGAAGTACATCCGTGGAGTGGATGTGGCCTTGGTTTTCCTCCGTTTCACATGTACCGCAGTGGTCTTCCTGGGGCAGAGCTTGCTTAGTGCAGCCTTGAATGCAAGGGCCGAGGCCCCGGAGGAGGGAATGAGGTCCAGCTCCCCAAGAAGAGCAGGCGAGGCACTCAGGCCTATTCCTGCAACCCCTGCCACCGCCCCACAGCCCCCAGCATGTTTTCATGTCACCGCTTCTGGGATCTGGCTGCTTAGCTGCCTGATGTGCCTCTTTTTGGTTCCTAAATCCATTGCTCAATCCTTCTCCGAGGATTCTTCACACCCCCAGGCTGTGCAGGAAACATTGCATCCCTTCTGCCTTCCCCAGGCACTTTGTACACAGTGGGGTTGGTGGGACTTGTTTGTGGGCACTTCACAGTGGCACTGTGACACCAGCATGACAGAGTGGGGTTGGTGCCGCCTTGCCCATGGCAGGGAAGGCAGTTAGGTTTTTCAGAAGTGCAGACGGCTTGAGATGGACAGGGCTTGTGAGCTGGGGCTGCAGCTCAGTGCCCAGCTCCAGGAGCGCTAGACTGCAGGGAATGGGGGTGTTGTCGAGGCCTTGCGGATGGGGCATACCGCAGAGGGATGTGGTAGTGCACCAGACCTGGGCTAGGGACTCTCAGCTTTGTTGGTGCTCTTGGCCATGGTGTTCCTATCAGAGGTGGATGTCCCTGGTGGCAGGTTTCTGCTCACTGTGACTATAAGAGGGCACCTAGCTCTCTCCTGAGCCCAGGCAAGATGTGTTCCAGCTTCCACAGTCTTCCTTGGCATGGTGCGACGTGATGTGCGGTGCAGAGAAAGAGAGCGAAAGTGGGGCCTGGGTCAGCGACCAGTGGTCAGAGCACAGTATCGGAGACCTGGCCTAGATCCCCAATCTCCCAAACAAGTGTACAGCGAAGGCTTAAATAAATGAGACAAGTGGTATGATTTTAGGGCTCCAGGAGGATCAAAGCCCCTGCAGAGTTCTTGACTCTGCAGCTATCATGAGGGCTAAGACAAAGAGCCTCTCTCCATTACCCGTATTTATTCTCAAAGCAGACAGAGAGGGGATACTGAGGAAAGCACGAGAAATGAGCACACCTTGGGAGTCACTTCAAAGACTTCTCCAAGTAGTAAATTGTGTCAATTAAGGAGAACTGTCTTATCTCCATGATGACATTTATGGTGGGAAAGAGAGTCTGTAGATATGTGATGTTTGCAGCTGCAGTCTCTATTTAATTGAGTCTGAGCCAGGTGTCCCCGGTGGTGACCTTATCTTGCCCTTTGAGGTGTGTCTGACATCACAGGTCACTACAGACCTCCGCTAGGACCAGTGATTCATAGAGGTTCACTTACTATGAATCAGCTCCCATCACCAGGCAAGGGGCCTAGGCCTTGGGCAGGCTCACAGATAAACAGAAAGCCAATTGGTTAATTTTAAATCCTGTTCAGAGCTGCTTCATAGTGGTCTCCAACAACACAGGAAGGAGAATCCTCATGGGTGGGTCACTCAGTCCAAATGGGGTGCACTTGGAGGTGGTGAGGGCTGGTCCGCAATAGTGGAGGGAAGAGGTGGGCTGTGCCTGCTTATGGGCCAGGAGCACTCCTTCCAGGCAGGGCAGGGCTGGTGTGGTACTGAGCTCTGGAGACGTATGCCCTCCCCGCCTCCCCAGGTTCCCGCCCACCCCTCATGAAGTGCTCCCACGTGCTGTTTTCCAGATCCCACCTAGTCGTAGGCGCCATCCCTTTCACAAACACTGAACACCTCTTAAGCCTTCCTGGGCAGAAGGCAGAGGTGTGTGGAAGAAGTAGGGGATACCCAGGGCTTCTGTCCCCCACAGTGTAGTCCTGAACTCAGAAGTTTCTGAAAGGTTGGGCTGCTGCACCTCTAGGCTATGAGACTGGGGTCTCCAGCTCAGATATGTGCTGCCTCCCTCCTAGAGGGGTCCTAAGGAAGTGACATGGGCCAGAGTGAAGGCACATGTGACTGTGAGGGAAGTTGTAGAGTTTTATGAAATCCCAAATCTGGACTTCTCAAGTGAACTTCCACATCATTTTGTAATCCTTGGCCTTCAAGGTGTAGAGCCATGTTGTTCTTAGGAGCCAAAGCCTGTGGGACCAGGCCTCTGAGAACCACAGTGCCAGTCCTGGGAGCTGGGACTTGCTGCCAGGGCCCTGCAGAAGGACTTTAACCAGGGCAAGGCATGATCAGATTTCATTTACAGATGAGAAAATTAAGAACAGAGGACCCAGAGCTTCTGGGAAGATATGGAAAATCCATACCAGGGCTGTAGAAACAAGAGTGTTACTGGATCCTTTATAAAGGGACTGTGATCCCCTTTTTTTTTGTACCAGGAATCAAACTCAGGACCTCGCTTTTGCCAGGCAGGGCTATGCCGCTGAAGCATATCCCCAGCCCAGTGACCCCTTTTTAACCTCCTAAGAATATGAGCTAACTGCCCAGCGCTGCAGTTTTCCAAAAGAAGCCAGAAATGATCATTATGACATGAAATTTCCTAATTTTTAAATGACTCAGATTTTCATAAATACACTGGGTGGGCCAAAGAAAGTAATCAAAGTCCCTAGGGTAGGTTTTTTTTTTTTTTTCTTCTCTTTGCTTTGCTTTGCAGTATTGGGGATTAAATCTATTACTGAGCTATATCCTGGCCTTTTTATTTATTTTCCAGAAACAGAGTTGTTAAGTTGCTAAGTTGCCCAGGCTTGAACTTGAACTTTTAGTCCTCCTGCCTCAGCCTCTCAGAGTGCTGCGTTACAGGGATATGCCACCACGCCCAGCAGTCCGTAGCTTTTGATTTCTGGCTGAGGATGTGTGGTCCTTGAGGTTGGGGTATTAGTTGTTGTCCTCCCATGAAGCAGTGCTGCCAGGGTTCCATCTTGCACTTTCCTAGCACTGTGGCCTTGGGTGGCACCTGCACCAGGCCTCACTGTGCTCAGGGCTGACAGTGTCTGTCCTTTGTGGCACTGTGTCAGGCAGGGGCAGTAAGTGCTGTTGGGTAGCCGTTATTACTGCCATTCTCCCGCAGTGGAGCGGAGACGGAGGGACAAGATCAACAACTGGATCGTCCAGCTTTCAAAAATCATTCCAGATTGTAATGCAGACAATAGCAAGACAGGAGCGGTAAGTGTCCCCGCCTTCTGGCTTGGAGGCCACCTGGCCTTCCATTGCCACAGTGGCCCCTGTTCCCCAGCCCCTTCTGGGAAGCCTGGCTGACCCACGGCACTGGTGCTGTCCTGGGATGGGCCAGTGCGGAGTGCCCCGTCTGATGCTCTCGCCCACTCCCACCCAGAGTAAAGGGGGCATCCTGTCGAAGGCCTGTGACTATATTCGGGAGCTTCGCCAGACCAACCAGCGTATGCAGGAGACCTTCAAGGAGGCCGAGCGGCTGCAGGTAGACAACGAACTCCTGAGGCAGCAGGTGAGTATGGGCGGCCTGGGAACTCCAGGCCCCAGGAGCTAGCCCCCGACTCACTTGTGCCCTATCACACTTGCAGATCGAGGAGCTGAAGAATGAGAATGCCCTGCTTCGAGCCCAGCTGCAGCAGCACAACCTGGAGATGGTGGGCGAGAGTGCCCGGCAGTGATGCCCGCTCCACCATGATGCCCCGCCCCCAGCCCTTAGCACAGAGAGGGACACATGCCCCTCCCCCAGCTGCGTTTTTTTATAGTAGATTTTTAACAAAAATGAAATGAAATAATGCATTTCTGTGGATACATTACCCACTGCCCTCCTCGACTTGGAAATGACCCCCAATCCCACCTGTCTGTCTGTCTCCCTTTTCTGGCCCTCCCTAAGCCCCAGCACTCCTGGTGGCCTCACCAGGGGGCAAGAGGGAGGAGGACAGAGGCCTTGCCGTTTCCTGCTGCCTCCTTGGTCTCTAGAGGTACTGAGACAGGGTGCTTATGGGAAGGAGGGAGCTTTAGGGGGGCTACCCCGGGGCCTGGACCTAAGCAGGAAGGCCATGTCCCACCCCACCTCTTGTTTCTGGATCCCTGCTCCCCTTTGGGGGTGTGTGTGTGCGTGCGTGCGTGCGTGTGTGTGTTAATTTTCTTTATGGAAAAATGGTCAAAAAAATAGAGAGAGAGAGGTATTTAACTGCAATAAACTGGCCCCATGTGGCCCCCGCCTTGTCTGTTAGTGTCTGTCTGTCTCAGGGCTGGGCAAGGACTAGGGTCAGTCCAGAGCTCCCCCAGGCCAGGCCTTCAGCTATTTTGTGTTGGTGGCAGTGTACCTGTCTCTGCTGTCCCACACGTCTGGTGCCCTGTCCATTGGTCAGGTGGATGGGGGCATTGAGGATTGAATATCCTCTGAGGCTCCAAGGGTGAAGATGGAGGGTTGGGGTGGGAGGACCTAGGGTCAAGGACATGTCCCTTGCTGTTGGATGAGAGACTGGGGTCTCCCTGTCACCAGTTCCTGAAAATAGACCTTACTCCTGGCCCTGCCCTTGTGCGCTGAAGCCCTCCCCTCTGCACCAGCCAATGATGGGGCCTGGCCTTGAGCCCCCCACCCCCAGGGAGGGCAGATGGCCAGGAAGCCAGGCTTGGCCCGTCAGCCTGTCGCCGCACACCGGGGCTCTGGCGCCTGTGTTGTGACCCCTGCCCCTGGCTGATGATGAAACCTGGCCTGAGCCAATGTACCGACGCTTGGTGAAGCTGGAGGATGCTGCTGCTTCCCCCAGGGTTCGGCACAGCAGCCCCTCTTCAGTTCATCCCCCTCAAGATCTGGGGCTGCCGGGAACTCACCTTGCTGAGTTCCCCACCCTGCCACCGCCCCAAGTGCTGTAACTGGCCTCGATGTCTGCTTTGCCTGGGCTTTCCCTTTTGAAGCCATCTCTTGAGTATGGCGTGATAAGCTGCCATGTGGAGTGAACGAAGCAGAGAGAGCAGCCCTCCTTGCTAGGGCCCATTCATTTTCATGGTTTCAAGTGAGGGACCCGGAAGAAGTGTTTGTTGATGGTATCATTCCTTAGGCTCTGGCAGCAGGGGTAATGCTGGGTAGCCCTGGCGTGAGTCAGGCAAGGTGGCCAGGGGCCTCTGGATTGAAGCTTTGTGGCTCTTCTGGAACGTACTGCAAGGTGGGGCAGGTAGATAGGAATGAAGGCCCCGCAGTCAGCCTTGGTTTGTCCCCCAGCCGGTGGCATCCTGTGGAATTGCCACTAAAAAGCCCTGGTGTTTGCCAGTTTCTGTAGTGTAACTACACCCCTCACTACTCGTCCCAACTGATGGCATTGAATGGGGGCTTGGATAAGAGGGTCAGTCACACTCTGCTGTGCCCCTCTGTTCTGGGGAGGTAGAGAGCGTGGTGATGATGACCACAAGACTAAAAAGTCACATTGGGGGTCAGTGGCTGAGAAGGTAGCTGAGACCCCAAAATACTGAACAGAGCCCAGGAGCTCCATGGAGGCCAGGTGGCAATGGCTAACACAAAAGGGAATTAATGTGCTGGCGTACAAGATGCATGCATCAGATTCTGGTGTCAGGGCCTCCTTCTGTGGTCATTTTCCAGCCATTTAGAGCCATGTCTCAAAATCTGCCATTCAGAAAACTGCATTGTGGGGGTTCAGCCAACATGAGCTGTATCTAGCACCTGGCTATCCAATGTCCTTCCCAGAGACCCCAGAAAATGGGATACCCCTTCTGGTAGTTATGCTGGGCCTATAAGCTACACTGGCATAAATGAGGGCTTCCAGGAAAGGTGGGAGTGAGGGGGCATTGTGCTGCTACTCTCCAACTTCTGGGGCACAAGTGGAATATTTTTTTCTGGGATCAACAGGGTGACATCACAATGGGAGAAAGTGTTCCCAGGTAGCTGGATAGAGGGAATGTGTCTGTGGCCCTGGCTGCTCCACCCCCTAGACACACCTCTGCTGGCCAAGGATGACACAACTCTGTCCTGTCTCTGTCACTGTTCCCGCTTATCTCTCCCGCCTTTACGGCGCCACCACCTTCTTGGAAATGAGTTAGGGCAAAGGGGTGGGGGCTTAGACCACCGCCTCCTCCAATGGGCCTCATAAAAGAGACGGTAATTGAGCCCTAGACACCAGAGCAAGTCCTAGACCCCACAGGTTGGCCAGACAGACGGCATGATGACACTGAACACTCAGATCCGGGCTGCCTGCCTCCTGGTGCTCCTCCTCATTAGCCTGACCAGTGGCTCCAGTGTCCAGCCACAGGTGAGTCCTGGGGGCCCAGGTTGGAGAGCCAGACCTCTGGGCCAGGTGGGGTTGGGGGATGCATTGCTGAGCTCAGGCCAACTCTGGGGGACCTGTACCTGCTGGAAGAACAGGGATGGGGTAGAGTGGCAGGGATCTGGGGGCACCCCTGACCTAATTGTACTGGTCTCAGTGAGTGCTACTCTGTGTCAAGTCCTCCTGCGGACAGTGGGGATGAAGCAGGGTGCACAGTAGAAGAGAAAGATTTTTGCTGTATTACAGCTTCCATCCTGGTCAGGGCATTAATTTATGAATGAATCAAACAAATGAACAACTGTGTTTAGTAAATGCTACTCATGAATAGCATAACAGATGGTGTAGGGGGACCAGAGTAGGGACAAGGGGCTGGCAGTCAAGAGTGTTTGGTGAGAAAATGATCCTGTGCCTATACCTTGAGAGGAATAGATGGGGTAGCAAACAAGCAGTAAGGTGGGGGCAGGCACAGGTACTGGAAGATCAGAGAGCTGGCTAATTAAGGGTAGTGCAGGGAGGTGAGATCAAAGGTGTTCAGGGTGCAACTGTGCAGACAGCAATTTATCCTCTAAGTGCCAGGAACATCCTGTTGGCTTTGCAAGTGGGGAAAGCCACGCTCTGATGGGTAACATTAAAAGTCATTCTGTTACACAATGACGGGATTACAAGGGGCAAGATGCAGGCAGATGCTCCAAGTGGCTGATGGTACCCCAAGAAGAGAAGTGGCACTGGGGGGAGAAGGTGACAGAACTGCGAGGTTTTCCGGAAGGAGAATGCCCAAGGGAGCAGGAGAAGAGCAAGAAAAAAAGGTCCTTCCTAGGAGTCCAGCTGGGCCATGAATTCTTAACCACTGGGAGAGGAGCAGGCTAGCGAGGGCAGCCTGAGAGCTCTGCCATCCTCAGTGCCCCTTCTCTTTCAGACAGGGCAGCTTGCAGATCCCCAGCCCCACGACACAGCCGTAGCCAAGGCCAGCTTCACGGTAAGAGCGGTTGAGACTCCTGCCCTGGTCCCCACAGCCTGCCCTCTCCCAGTGGCTCACTCTCCCTTCCTTTTCACAGCCCACACTGCAGAGGCTAAGGAGGCGGGACACCCACTTTCCCATCTGCGTTTTCTGCTGCAACTGCTGTAAGAACGGAAAGTGTGGGATATGCTGCAAGACATAGAGACTCCTGCCCTAACCCCCTCGCCCTCCCTTATTTATTCCTATCCTCCTCCAACAATGGTCTTGGAATAAAATGGCTGGTTCTTTTATTTTTCAAATTGGAGTGTCTGTTGTCCTTTCTCCCCAACAAGGACCTAAGCCAGAGACTTATTCTGGCTCCTGCCTTGCAAGGGCCAGAGCTCAGTGAGATGCACTGGATTGGTGTGTACTGCACCTTACCAAAAAACTTGGTGAAACAAATTTGTTTTCTGTATTTTCCCCTGCTTCAAAAGATCTGAAATTAATGTTGTAACAGCAGAGAATAAAAGTTAACATTGCCTCTCCGCGGAGGCTTCTTAATGGCAAGTTTGTTTTTTGTTTGCTTGCTGGCAGTAATGGGGATTGAATCCAGGGCCTCATGCATGCTAGGCAAATGCTCTATCATTGAATGACCCCCCACCCCCTGCCTCCTTGGAGTCTTCTTGACACAGGAGTCACAAACACGCCTAAGATTCTGAATAAGACCCAGGGGTTTCTTCCAGGGCTCCACAAGTGGTAGAAACTACTAACTACATCATTTGCCGTTTTCACTTGAATGAGCACACAGTGGAGTTTTTCTAAGATTCGGTGGCATGATGACACCACTGCTCCCATGGCTGATGGATTGCGTGCTTGTGTATCCTGTGCTTTATTCTCCCTCTTCTTTCTCTGTGGGACTAGGAGTCACACCTAGGGCCTTGCTCATGCTAGGCAAATGCTCTGCCACTGAGCTACATCCTAGCTCTAGCTCTTCAAGGTTTAATACATTAAGCAACTGTGGATATAACCTGCAATATCTCAAACAAAAACTCTTTGAGATCCTTAATCAATTTTTCAGAGAGTGAAGGGGTCCCGAGACCTGAAAGTTTGAGAATCATTGTCCTTCAGGGATGAGAAAGGTACAGTGAGTGAAGAGTGTTAGTTTGTTTCATACGAGCCTCTTGTATTCTCAGCCAAGTGTGATGGTGCACACCTTTAATCCCAGCACTCCGAGGCTGAGGCAGGAGTCTCATGTGTGCAAACCTGGCTGGGGCAATGCCCCTGACTTAGTGAGACCTTGATTCAAAATGAACAATTAAAAAACAGCCTGGGGATGCAGCTCAGTGTGAAGGCCCTGGGTTCAAGCCCCAGTACTGGGACAGAGTGGGGTGGGGGAGTTGTATTCTCTCAATAACGACATAGTTTGCACAGGAAACATGGGAGTACTCTTTGCCTCCATGGGAATTAATCTCCCTCCCGTTCTGCTGGAAAACTGTATCATTCTCATTCTGATTGCCCTACTTTTGAGGCAGAGGCAGATATGGTACAAGTATTACACTACCTTCCTAGCTCATAAAATTACAGCTGTCCCTGTGTGATGATAAAGAGTATTGGCCATTTGGTCTCAATAGTGAATATTAACAACAAGAAAATATTATGTATGGTACTGAGGGAGCAGCCCTCAGGAACAGGGAACTCCAAGAGATGGCGGCCACTCCCGGGAGTGAGAACTTCTGACTTCATCAGCAGAAGACAGAAGCCTTATTTTATAGGAAATATCCTGGCTCATTTGTTTGTTTTGAGACAGGGTCTTACTATATAATTCAGGTTGGCCTTGAACTCACTGTGTAGCCCAGGCTAGCTTCAAACTTGGTAATCCTCTTGCCTTAGCCTCCCGAGTGCTGGGATTACAAATGTGCACCACTACACCCTGCCTGAAATGTGCTGATTTTTAAAATACTGTACTGGCAATTGACTGAAAGGACTTACGTTTTGTTTGTTTTTGCCATCCTGGGGATTAAACCTGGCCTTCACAGTGAGCTCCAACCCCGAACCTTTTTAGTTTTTATTCTGAGACAGAATCTTGTAAAGTTGCCAGACTGGGCTTACCCTCCCAGAATGCTGGGACCACCAAACTCAGGTAAAAGCTTGTGTTTGTTTGTTTGTTTGTTTGTTTTAAAATCAACCTTCTGCAAGCCAAACTAAACACAACTGGGATCAGCTCCGTACACCACCAGCTTCTGCCTTCTGCCTTAGGAAGGCTGACAGTCTGGAAGGAGCTAAAGGAAAGGAGGGTGCCTCAGAGTGTAAGGTCATCACGCCTATTTTTTTGCCTTATAATTTCAGCTTCACTGACTTCTCACAGCAGGCTTAGCTCACTTAACCCAACAAACACAGGCCCAACAGGACACTAAAATAGAAGGCATTGACCATTGCACCCATCCAGCTGACCCAGAATACAAAGCACACCTGATACATTGGAGAGAAGACCCCTCCAGAGCAGTGATGTTCTGTTCACCCTGATTTTAATGCTAAAATATTCACCTCTTCCCCCATGTTTTCCAGAAAACATGAGGAAAATCATGATGACCTCTACCCCTTAGCACTCCCCTCAAAAGTCCCTTTCTCCCACCCCATGTATCAAGGCTGTAATATATGTTACCCCAAAACAAGAGTGGGAATGGCAAATAATGTCCCCGCTTCCTGAGTAGCCTAAAACCCCATGTAAGCCAGTAAGCCTTTGTCCTTGGGAACTTGGGAATTTTGGGCCACCATATTGCCCAGGTTCCTGGTTTGCTCAACTCAGTGAAAGGTCCTTTCTGTTAGACTCTGGGATTGCCACTGACAGGTATAGACATTAGGATCCAGATGACCGTGGGCTGATGGATGGGTTTCCTGGATGGAGACTGAAGATGTGAAAAGTTGTGAGACAGAGGCAATCAAGCTTGAGTGTACACAGAGGGAGCCTCCTGGAGGGTCCAGCAGAATGCAGATTGCGGGACCTTTCACACTGGAGAACCCCATTCAGCAGCTGTGGCCTGGGGCCGAGAGCTTGCATTTCTAACACCCTCCCAAATGCTGCAGCTGCTGGCCAGGGCCACACTTCCTGATCACTGGTGGGGAACTGCCAGGCCTGCCTAAGAACAGCAAGTACCCCTGGGATGTGAAGCAGTGAGGGACCACCATGGTGGGGCAACAGTAGGACTGGGGGCTGAGGCAGTGAAATAAGCCCCTGGGTGCAGCAAACTGTTAACCTTGTAGCGCGGCATGTTTCAGTAGCATCATGAGACTTTTATAAAAATGGTGAATGCAGGATGTGGGCATGAAATGAGAAATTTTTACCAAGAGAAAAACTCTAAATAATGCCTCTGACTTCACTTGCTCTTAGTCAATTTAAGATCACTAATTTTAGAGGTCACACAGCTGGGTGATATGTTACTAGCTTCCCACAGGCTTTGCCATGTGGGTTATGCTATCAGTGCCTGGGTTATTACTACCCAGGGACCTGACAGCTGCTTTTGCTGAGAACACTGACCCTTCACTCGGGCCTACAGATGTCTGATGGGTGACTAAAGTGGGATAAAGGGCTTGGCATCTCTGTCTTCATAGTGTGTCTGCCCCCTCTGCTGTCTTAACGCTGGTGTCAGATTCTACTCAGCTCTGCACAGAGACATGCTGATCACTTAAGGAGTGTTTCATCCAAGACTGGGATGCAGGGCCAGCTTGGCCTCCTGCCCATGGGAGCTGGTCTGTGTTCCTTCGAGCCCAGCCTCATGCTTTCTCAGCAGCACAAGCCCTGAAAGTCCTTCAGCCCTATCATGAGGCCAGGACCTGTATGCGGGATGCTGATGCCAGCTGAGGGAGGACCTTGGCAGTTCCCGAGCAAAGCAGACTGCGTGAGCCCACTGAGCGCAAGGCTTGGAGGTCTTTCACACAATGAGGGCACCGGATACCACAATTCCACAGTTGATAGCGACCACCTGGTGGTTCAAATCCATCACAAGGAGAAACATTGTTTTGGAATTGCATCCCTGGCCAATGGGAATTACTAGACTTTAGTTTACCCCAACCAATCAGTAGCAACCTACTTCTTTCTTTGTTCAGGGAGTGGCAGCTTGGTCACTATCTGGACCAGTTGCTGACTCCCTTCAACCAAAGTTCCGGTGCAGCTGGACCTCTTTTCTCTCCCCTGCCTCCCGATAAGCTTTGTCTGGGAAGGAGTGTGTACGTTGTAATATTTAGCTCAGTTTCATCTTTGTCACTTCTGGGTCACAAGATCCCCATATCCAGTATCAGCTTGCACCAAGTCCCAGCCCCCACTCAGGAGACTCTGGGTACTGAGAATGAAGCTTCATTCTGCCTGGCAGTAAATAAAACCAAAAGTCAGGACATTTCACACACACACAAAATTCTTGCTGTTACAGACTGAGTATTGGCAAGTTGAAGTCCTAACCCACCATTGCCTTAGAATGTGACCTTGTTTGGAAGTGGGGTCTTTTGCTAGGTAATCAAGCTAAAAT
>RJWM01036909.1:0-16801 GCA_004363535.1 Dasyprocta punctata
ACTCTCCTTTAGAACCACCAGTGATTAACCTAGTTTCACTAGCTGAATGTAGAAAATACTGAATTAGAATAACAAATCTCAGAATGTAAAATTTCTCACAGATTTTCTATTGAACAAATGAAAAAAAAAAAAAAAAGAACTGAATGGATCAATTTTCTGAAGATCACACAGTCCATGACTTAACTGACCACCTCCCTAATAAAGTGACTGCTTCTCTCCCACCTGCCCAAGTACACATAAAATATATCAAGTCCTCTCTCTGGGTTGCTCAGTACTACTGCTTTTCCTCTCACACACCTGGTAGGGACTGTTGAATGAATAAACAGACAACCTCATTTGTAAGTAGGTGGCTTGGAATCCAGAATACATTTTCCAAAGGAAACGACGTCATGAGAGGCTTTGAGTTTCCTGGGCCTGCTCACAAAGCCTAATTAATCTATCACACTACTGAAAGGTTATGTATTTTCAGTAGGAAATAAAAGGGAGAAAGAAGTACAGTTACCATACTAGTCATAAAATAAACAAAAAAGCTGAACAAGAAATCCTTGCCTAGGGCAGACCTTAGCCACACCGCTGAGTTCTGCCTGGAAGATGAAGGGGTATGGAGGTCGGCCTCAATCAATCAATCAATCAATCAATCAAATCTCTCTCTCTCTCTCTCTCTCAAATGAGTGAGTGATCATACCTTGAAATTAGTGACTTCCTCTACTAACAGCCAGGCTCTCCGACAGCTGCTCAGATCAGCCAGGCATACATTACTTTCATCTTTAATAAACAGGCTCTCTGAAGTCAGTGGCTGGTCTCCATGGCAACTGATCAAGTTTTTCCACTGATGTTGGGTGGAAAGGAACAAAGAAGAGATAGTTTTTCGCTGAGGGACTGGACCCTAAGGTAGTAAAGGAAGGTAGTTATAGAATACGTCATAGTGTAGCCTTCCATTTCTTGATAGGCCCCAGGCTACTTCCCAAGGAAAATGGAGAATGGGTGTTTCTATCTTTCACACATAGAGGAAGAGGAACCCTGATCTGTGATATAAGACATACAAAGGCTGGGGCTGTAGCTTAGTGGTAGGGCGCTTGCCTGGAATGCTCAAGGCCTTGGATTCAATCCCTTGCAGCATGGAGAAGAAATACAAGTAAGAGCTGGGTTAGGGAGAATCCCGTACATCTAGGACTGCACTGCCAAGGAGCTACGTGCAATTGCATCTGACTTAATTTTCACTTGCCTTGGTACTCGCCTTGGGTGACATGCTGCTTATTTACAGTGGGAGAATACAGACGAAGAAGAGCGTTAATGAATATGATAAAGGTAGACGGAGGGCATAGCAGGCTTTCCAGGGGAAACAGAGCCCTGCTCCTCCAACTGGGAGCAGCTGCAGCTCACTCATCTTTACCCTCAAAGTTTGGTCACACCTAGTTCTACCTAGTGATACAAGCAGAACCAGTAGCAGCCTGACAGGCCGAATGAACAGTTTGTTGATAGTTCACTAACGCAGCATCTACTGAGCCTTTCATAACTGGAAACCTAAGAATTTCCACCTCCTCAGAGTCCTCCCATGGGTAAACTTGTTCTCCCTCACTGGGATTTAATTCACTTCCCTGTTCCAGGCTGAATCCCTGACAATCTGCCTCACTCTTGCCTGTGTCTTAGCTCAGGCACCCGAATCATAGTTCTGTATTTCCGGGTGAATTCCTTCCTGCTCTAGAGGAACTGGTCACCTGAAGCTACCTACTTCTCACTCATTTTCAGCTATTGCCACCGCATGAACTGTCTGCTTCCACGCTCCAAGAGGAGGCTTGATCCTCTAGGTTACTCACCGACTGTTGCAAGAACTAAGTCTAAATTTGGGGAGGTTCTGAAGACTAGACTACTGGCACCCCTTCATGTGGCCATCAAGGTCTGTCAAGGTCTCCACAGATCAAGAATGCTGCCAAAGCAAAAAACACCTGTTCCTGAGTGGGGTATAACAGGTGGTATTTGATGTGATACTGAAGGGTGGCCAAGATTTGGAGACTAGAAGGGAGGACTTTGTTAGAACCAGAGCCCTTGATGAAAATCCTAGTAAGTTTTTATTCAGCTCTCACTTAGGTTATCCCAACTCTGAGTTCCCACTCAGCAGGTGAAGGAAGGTACCCATAGTCCTGGTTGAAAGCAGAACTCCCACTAGGCCACCTGTTGTGTTGACAGGTATTCATTCACGTGGAGTTTGGTTGTGTAAATACAGTCAATAGCCTCCTAGAGTTCTTCAAATGAGAAAGATTAAAGCTAAAATTTACTAAACACAGTCCCTCATTATTTGCAAAACAGATGAGGCAGGAGGAATAAGCACAGATAGTCATAAAAAGTTTTATAGGTCACATTAGGAACTTTTATTTTTAATTTTAGTTTAGTTTGTTAGGACATGTGTGTGGTGCATAATGTTTGCATGCCTTGGGAAGTTTGTACGTATACATAACACATCTAAATTCCTTTTTAAACCTCCCCCCATCTCTTGATCCCTGTCCTTTTTTTGGAGGGGGCGGGGTACATGTTTGTAGTTCAAAATGTTCACATTAGAGTTTTCTGGCACAATAGAGAAGCAGAAAGACCGAGAAAGTGGCCATTTATTGAGGACGTGGAGAGGAGCCCATCACCCGCAGGGGTTTGGCTTTCTCCTCCGATGGGATACAGAGAGGCAAAGGCTTATATGACCCCTGATGGGAAGTGGCACATGGGGCGGGCATAGGTGACATGCGAAGAACTGATTGGAATTTTCTTCACCCGCAAACAGAAAAGTAACAATTTGGGCTGCAGGGGAAGAAGGAGGGAGTGGTCATGGGGGCAAGCATTCCTGCTTTGCCCTTCTGCCATGTTACACCATCACCATAATTGTATAGTAATTTATACTAGGGCTAGAACCTTTTGGTTCACATTTCTTGTGTGGTGCTGGTCCATGTGCATAACACATCCCAATTTCTCTTTTTCATCCCCTGTCCCTCCCTGCCCTCCATCTCTTAATCTCCTTCCCCTCTGAGAAAGATCTATCTCCCTACTTCCCACTATCTATGATTTATTTGCTCTTTATTTTTATTCTGGGTTTCTAGCTATTAAACAACTTTAAGGTGGGGGAGTATATGATCAGATGAGGCTTGAAGAAAACTACTGTGCTATTGAAGGCACTGAGGAGGAAGTGGAGGCCTTGGAGACTGAAAGGAGCCAGACTACTTTTCTTATCCAATGGCTGCTTGACAGGTGCTACAGTGAATGTGTTCATGGGTTGAAAAAGTAATCCCCAAAGCAACAACGTTGACAGATGGGGCATAGTAAGAGGTATTCCAGGTAATTAGATGGTAAGGGCTACATCCTTGCAAATAGGTTAACGCTGTCATAGATGTGGGTTAGTTATCTTGAGCATCCTTGCCCTTGACTCTCTAGCCCTTATGCCTCTGCCATGGGCACTACACTCTTGATTTCCCAGCATAACCATTAGCCAAATATACTTCTATTGTTTATAATGTACCTAGTCTCTGGGAGCAACAGAATACAAAGACAAAGAGCAAGAAGACTCAGGCTGCTATGGCTCCAGCTTCTAGGCAGCTTCTAGGTCTGCTCCACTTCTACCATCTGTTTTCATTTTACTTTGCTAGCTCCCCATTCCTGGTCCTTCCCCCACTTTGTCTTCTGTCTGTTCTTTTTCCTGTCCTTCCCTCTGCTGTGTCTTCCCCATATTCTCCTTCCTTCCTTTCTTCCAGTGACAGGAATTGAACCTGTGGCCTCATACATGCTAGACAAGCCCTCTACCTCCCAGTTACCTTCCCAGACTTTTCATACTTCCTTTCTCCGGGCTTTTCCATCTTCATCCACACTTTAACATCACTGTCCTTGCCTTTTGTTTTCTTGCTTTCTGCTCTATTTTGCAGTGGGGAGGGAAAGCTGCTGTCTTGCCCCAGAAAACTCCTCCACCAGCAGTTTTAGGGGAAATAACTGACCCCAGAAGACAAATCTTTCTTCTTATCTGCTGGAAATAAATAGTCTGATTTTTTCATCACAGGAGCAGAACACCAAAAACTGTTGGTCACACCAGTAATTAAGCAAAAATGTCTAAAGCCTTTACTACTTATTTCTACCCAATCAGTGTGAAATGCTCTGGAAGCTTCTCTTGAGCCTCCCTTGACCCAAAATACCTCTTCTGCTGGGGCCTGAAAGCCCACCCATTAAGCTAGCCATTTCTTTGTGTTAATCATTACTTTTTCCTAATGATCTTCTTTTGAACATAAAAGTACTCCTGGAAGGAAAAACACATTGGTTTACTAATACCTTGTGCTAAACAAAAAATGAAAAGGGAAGAAACAAAAGATTTTTGAAAGGTTCCTGATAGGACATGAGTAAAAATCCAATTTTGGGTAAAGAATGAAATGCATTTAAATTATAGAAATTATTTTCTCTTTTTTGCAGTGTTGATCAAACCAGGGGCTTCACATATGCCAAGTACACATTCCACCACTGAACTACATCCCCAATCCCTTATTTTATCTTTTTCATTAAACTGTAACACACATGCAATAAAATTTTAAAAGTTTGAAGTTCTTTTTCCCATTTGAACATGTTCTTCCTATATCCCAAAAAAAGGGGGGATGGGGAGAGAAGGAAAGGAAAAGGGATTTAAAAAAAGAGAGAATGGAAACGAAAAAGTGGAAACAAAACTTTTGTATATGGGGAGGGAAAGAAGGGTTACAGGGAGGAGAAATGGGAAAAAAAGAATGAAGACATATTATGTATTTGTACAAAATACTGTATGATGAATGTGATCATTATGTATGGCAAATATGTACTAATAAAAAATTTTTAAAGTCCTGAGTATACAATTTAATGAATTTTTACATATGTTAAAACTCCTACAACTCCTATAACTACCTAGATTAAATATATTTCTAGTATATTTTAGCCTTTCCAACAGCTGAAATTACAGGCATGCACCACCACATACAGCCCCACTTTTCTGACTTCTATTAATTTTGTCTCTTCTTGAGATCCATATGAATGAAGGCTTCTTTGGCTCAATAGAATTCTTTTGTGATTCATTCCAATTGTTGCATATGGCTGGGCCTGAGCGGCTCCAACCACGAGACAACTTATCTGCTTTCTGAGGGGCTGGGTGACCCACACGACCCCTGGAGGAGAATGAGAATGGGCCCCTCCAGGACCCACCCCGCTGGGCCTGAGCAGCACCGGTATGTGGGCTTGGAATCAAGGACTACCCTACCCTCCCACCCCCTGTAAGTAAACTTCTGGTTTGAGGTCTGGCTAAATTGATAGCAACTAAGGAACATTAAGCAACAAAATGCTAGTATTGCTTCGTAGATTTTGCAGGCCTCAGGTTGGCAACCTGAGCATCTTTTTGGAAGATGACAGCAGGCAATGTAGCAAATATGGGGGATTCTCTTCGGTCTTGTCTTTGAGGCCCAATATAGTTCTCACTGTTTTGCTTTACTCTGATCTTTTTTTTTTTTTTTTTGCTTTATTTTATATTTTGTTTTTATTGGTTTTATTCTGTTTTGTTTTTGGTTCAATTCTACTATACCTGTTGGAATGGTCAGCTATTTTAAAGATAACAAGATATACTATAGTAGCTATTGTATTCACATTATCTTTCTTCAAAGTTCTGTACCAGTTGTACTGTTTTGTTTTGATTGACTTTGTTCTGTTGTGTTCTGTTGGATTTTACTATCTTTAAAATAAGAAAAAATAAAAATTAAAAAATATTGTTGCATATTATGAGTGATTTGCCTTTTCTATTATCACACAGGATTCCATTGTATGAGCATACTACTGATTTTTATCAATTTTCTGCTGATAGACATTTAGGTTGTTTCTAGTTTCTGAGCAGTTTAAATAAAGCTATTACCTGTATAAATTTTTATTAACATAGGCATTAATTTTTCTTGGATAACATACCTAGAGATGAGATTATTAGGTCATAGAATAGAAACATACTTAACTTTGTTAAAAACTGTCAAACAAATTTCCAAAGACATTACACCTTTTTATGTTCCTACCAGCAAATGCATAAAAGTTGCAATTACCCCATATCCTTGCAAACACTACACAACGTCAGGCTTTTCAATTTTAACTGCTCTGGTAGAGAAATGTTCTGTAATATGTTTGCCTAAGAGAAGTGGATTCCTGAGCTTGGGGTTGTGGGCAGGAGAATAGAGGCCTCACATCAGGGACAGGTGTGGGAGTAGAAATTTTTTTCTTTATCTTCATTTTGTTTTTTATTTTGAAGGGAATACAACAATAATACCAAACAAAATAAAACAGGAAGAACAATATTGGGTTTCAAAAACAAGACAGAGGGCCGGGAGTTTGGCTCAGTGGCTTAAGCACCTGCTTGGCAGGCGCAAGGTTGTGAGTTCAATCCCCGGTACCAACAACAACAACAACAACAACCAAAAATAAATAAATAAATAAAAAATAAATAAAAATAAGACAGAAGGAAATTCTGAATAGTTGCTATAGTGCATATTGTTATCCTCTAAACAGATCCTTAGACTACTGCCTTTAGGCCTACAAAGTCAATCAATCAATACAAGCATTAAGTTGTTTTTGTACCTCAGTTTCTATCAACTCAGCCTGTGTTCCTCTGAATCAGTTGGTTGCCTGGATGGGGGGAAGCTCTTCTTGTCTTCCAGCCCACACCAGCTGGCTTACAGGTGGGGCAGGTTCACTTTCTGGTTCTCTTCACAGCCCACAACTGCCACTGGTTCACCAGAAGGGTGGGTTGACTTCTTGGTTCTCTTCCCATCCCATAACTGGGAGTAGAATTCTGATGAACATTTTGTTTTATTTTAATAATAAATAATTGGGAGTCAAAAGTTAGAGAAATATTTTGTGTCAGTAACAACTAAAAGAAAGCCAATCACAGGAACCATGTCACCAGTGTAAGAAAGGGCTAATTTAGGCCAATTCTAGGACAATCTAGATGGGTCACATCTGCAGATAACACTGCATACCTATGTCAATGGTCCAAGCAGAAAAGAGTTTCATGCCAGGATTCTTGGTCACAAGCAACAGAGACTAGCTTGAGCTAATATAATTGAGTAGGAATGTATTAAAGGATGCCTGAACAAGACAAGGAAATCCACTATCACTACTCTTGTTCAAGATAGTACTGAAAACATCAACCAGAACAATCAGGCAAGAGATGAAAATAAAAGGCATATGTGTAGGAAAAGAAGAAGTCAAAGTATCACTATTTGCAGATGATGTGATCCTCTACATAGAAGACCAAAAAACAAACAACCCAAAATACTGCTAGAATCAATAAACAGATTCAGCAATGTAGTAGGATACAAAATCAACATACAAAAGTCAATACCAGCTGGGTGTGGTGGCGCACACCTGTAATCTCATCACTTGGGAGGCTAAAGCAGGAAGGTCATTGCAAGTTCAAGACCAGCCTGAACTACAAAGTGAACTCAAGGCCTACCTGAACCGCATAATGAGACCCTGTCTCAAAAAAGACAAAAAGAAAACAAAAAGTCAATAGCATTCCTATACACTAATGAACTCACCAGAAAGAAAGTAGGAAAAAATATTTATAACAGCATGAGGGAAAATTAAATACCTAGTACTTAACCTAACCAAGGAAGTAAAAGAACACTACAATGAAAACCGTAGTACTCTGAAAAAGGAAATCAAGGAGGATATCAGAAAATGGAAGGATACCCCTATTCTTGGATAGGCAGAACCAATACTGTCAAAATGGACATACTTTCAAAGCTGATATACAGATTTAATACAGTCCCAATCAAAATATTAACAGCATTCCTCACAGAACCATAGCATACAATCATAAAATACATACGAAACCAGAAGTGACTCAGAATAGCAAAAGCAATCCTAGGCAACAAGAGCAAAGCAGGAGGCATCACAATCCCAGATTTCAAGTTATATTACAAAGCTTCAGTATAAGAAAACAAAAACAAAAACAGCTTGATATTCACACAAAAACAGATATGTGGATGAATGGAAAAAAATACATGACAATCTCAGCACATTCAGTTATTTGATCTTTGTCAATGGGGCCAAAAATATATACTGGAGGACAGATGGCCTCATTAGCCAATTTTCCCAGCACCATTTATTAATCACAAGCAGAAGACTGAATCTAGATGTATATATCTTACCATATATTAAACTGAAATAAAAATTGATCAAAGATCTAAATATTTAAACAGAAATAATCTGCTGGAAAATAAAATAGGTAAAATTCTTGAAGACACTGGTATAGGCAAGGAATTTTTGGGCAGAACCAAGTGGCACAAGAATTAGTACCAAGACTGGCCCCCATGCACACTCCAGCTACCACTGGGGACACTTCCCACAGGTAACCAGCTCAGGTCCAGGAGACAGTGGCCAGCCCAATTCCCATGCACACTACAGCCACCATATGGGACACTTCCCACCACCAATAGCCAGCATGGGCTGGGAAAAGCAGCAGCCAGCCCCACACCAGTGCACCTAACGGCCACCACCGAATACCCATAGCCAGCACTGGCCAGGAGAACTATTGTAATCCCAGATGTTGAGTACGGTAATCCAAGTACTATAATCCTTTCTCCAGTCTTCCTCACAATCCAAAAAGTTATATTTACAATTCCACTGAGACGTTATTGGAATCCTGGCAAGTTAATTCCTATCTACCATCCTCAATGCAACCCATGGTGAGAGTAAAGACACCAAGATATATTCAAAGTTAAGGGCAGCCAAGGGGTCTTAAGTCCAGTCCTTGTGAGGACATGCAGATGAAGGCCTTGATCCTAGGACTCTCCCAGAATTTATTAACTAGTGAAACAAGGGGGTGGCTTGAGAATGAGTGACAGTGAGAATGGCGGGAACTATGTGAGTAACTTGGCTGGCAAGGTAGTGAGAAAGGTGTCTCTGCAAAATGCAGAGATAAGGATATGCAGAGGGATCAACTTGCATAACCCAATCAAGACAGCAACTGAATTGTTTTAGGAGACTGCTGCTTTGGTTTCTGATATGCAAACTTTATGCCCTGGGAACTCACAGCCTCTTTCCCGAGGCTCATACCCAGTCGACATTCCTGGAGTTCACTGGCTCTGCCATCCCACTGTGCTTTATACCTTTTACAAAGGTCACTTTGGGAGGAAACAGGACACTGTCAGATGGCTTTGGAGATTACATATCAGTATCTCAGCTCGCCTTATTTGCAATGCTTAGAGCCAATTGAAGAGAGAAGGAAATACCAAAGTCAGCTCTGTGCATATCAACATAAGGAAATAAGTCTCAGTATAATCAAAGTTGTAGCAATTGTTCTGCATTCAACGGGACCTGCTCAAATTGTCTCCCACAGAGAAGAACCAAACTGTCATTCTTCAGAGAAATTGTAGCCAATGCACGAACAGCCTGGAACCCCACTGCCCGCTTGTCTGGAAGAACCCAGGAAAATGTCAAGAGGAAGAAGCAAAAGGCAGTCTCTGGCCTTCAACTCATGCAGAGCAAGTCCAGAAGATATAAACACAGAAGAGATTGTGAGTTGCACACCTGAAGTTTCTGAAGTGATGGCAACGGAAGTAAAGAAAAAGCTTCATAGCCAGGCGTGGTGGCACACGCCTTTAATACCAGCAATCGGGAGGCTGAGGTAGGAGGAGCATTGTGAGTTCAAGGCCCGCTTGGGCTACAACTCGAGCACAAGGCTGGCCTGAGCTACACAGTGCGACCCTGCCTCAAAAAAACCAGGGCTGGGAGTTTGGCTCAGTGACTTAAGCACCTGTCTGACAGGCGTGACGATGTGAGTTCAATCTCTGGTATCACAAAAATAAAAATTAAAAAAAAAAAAAAAAAAAAAAAAAAAAAAGAAGATAAAAAAAAAAAAAAAAAAAAAAAAAAAAAAAAAAAAAAAAAAAAAAAAAAAAAAAAAAAAAAAAAAAAAAAAAAAAAAAAAGAAAAAGCTTCATGAGGCTATAAAAGAAATTAGAACACAAATACTATCTCAGGTAAAAGAAGAAATGAAAAACATAATAAAAAATTGCTAAGCATCTCTAAAGAAGACATAGATAAAAAAAATAGAGGAGCATAGGAAACTGAGGGAAACCTTGAATGAACAATATAAAAAAGATTTAGAATACATGAAACAGATTCAAAGAGATATCCAGGGAATTAAAAACTCCATTGAAAGCTGGCAAAATCACTTGAAAGAAACCGAAGATAGACTTTCAGACCTTTAAGACAGGTTTGCAGCTTGCAATTGCGAAAGGAAAGATCTCTTACAAATAAGAAGGAACCAGTAAATAACAATTCAATGGCTGCAAGACAACACAAAGAAAAATAACTTAATAATAGGCTTCAGTGAAAAAGCAGGGGTCAACACAAATGACATTAAAAGTCTATTTACAGAAGTAATAGCAGACAACTTCCCAAGCATGGGAAAAGGACATGACATGCAGATAAGTGAGGCATATAGAACTCTAGCTAGCCATAACCAAAATAAATCTACACCCAGACATACAATAATCAAGATCCCAGAAATTCAGCACAAGAACAGAGTATTAAAAGCTGTTAGAGAAAAAAACAGATCACCTATAAAGGAAAACCCATCAGAATCACTACAGACTTCTCAACACAAACCATCAAGTCAAAAAGAGGCTGGAGTGAAGTATTTGAAGTCCTAAAAGAAAAAAACTTCCAACCCAGATTGATGCACCCTGCAAAACTATCTTTCAAAATTAATGAAGAAAAAAGATACTTCCATGACAAAGAACAACTGAAGGAATTCATGACCACCAAATCAACCCTACAAAGAATACTGAAGGACATTCTAGAGAGAGATAAAAAAGAACACGGTTCCAGGAACAGCAGCAGAGGGAGGTCACAGAGCAGGGTAAACAACTAAATGGAGAGGAAAAGCAGGCAGCTAATGGCAGGAAAATAGCATGGCAGAGACGAGGCAGTGCATGTTGGCCACAACCATTAATGTAGATGGCCTCAATTCACCAATAAAAAGAAACACAGGCAGAATGGATCAGGAGACAGGATCCATCTACATGCTTTATATAAGAAACACACTTAACTCAAAAGAAAATTCATAGACTGAAAGTCAAAGAAGAGAGAACAATGTTCTATGTGACTGGAAACCAGAAAGAAGTGGAGGTAGCTTGCCCATTAGCTGCTGAGTGGACAAGAAAGGCATGACATTTTTACACACTGGAAAGCTACTCAGCTAAAAAGAAAGATAACCTCAAGACTCTTGTAGGTAAATAGATACAACTTAAGCTCACGCTCATGGATAAAATGATCCAGAGTCACACGGGTGAACACTGTGTTGTCTCCCTAGTATAAAAAAAACTAAAGGAGTTAGTGGGATTCAAAATGTACAATAAATATTGTGAAAGTGAAAGGAGAGGAAATGTCTAAAAAGGGAAGGCAATGGCCATTGTTAACCTATTATCATGTTTTGAAACCCTGTATTGTTTTCATTGTTCTGTTTAGTTTGGTTTTATTCTGTTTTCTTTTGCTTGATTTTGTTATATTTGATGGCATGGAAAGCTATCAAAGATAACAAAATATATTATGGTAGCCATTATTGATTTCCTATTTTCTTGTTTCAAAGTCCTATATTGCTTTTATTGTTTTGTTTTGATTGACTTTATTATATTTTGTTTTGTTTTATTTTATTATGTCTGATAGTATAGGCAGCTACTTTGAAGATAACAAGAGGCATTATGGTAGTTACTGTTGTTTTTCTGTTATCATGTTTTGAAGTCCTGTACCACATGCATTGTTTTGTTTTGATTGACTCTATTCTGTTTTATTTCATTTGGTTTTCTTTCCTTCAAAATAAAAAAATTTAAAAATTTTTAAAAAAAGAAATAGTACCAAGACTCAACAAATGGGGTCAAATCAAATTAAAACTTCTGCAATGCAAAGGAAAACAACCAGCAGAGTGAAAAGACAACCTACTGAATGGGAAAAACTTGTACCAGCTGTTCCTCAAAGAAAGGACTAACATCTAGAATACATGGAGAACTCAAAAGTACATGAAAAAATGTTCAACGTTACTGGCCATTGCAGAAATGCAAATTAAAACAAAATTGAGATTCAATCTTACTCCAAAAAGGTAGTTATCATCAAGAAATCAAATAATAACAAATGCTAACAAAAGCGCAAGGGAAAAAAGAACACTTCTACATTGTTGGTTTGGAATGTAAACTAGTACAAGCACTAGAAATCAGTATGGAGACACCTCAAAAAACTAAAACTGGAAATTCCATTTGACCCAACTATTCCACTTCCAGGTATCTTCCCATGAGAATTAAAGACATCACATTTGAGTAATATATGCATACCCATGTTTACAGAAACACCATTAGTAGTAACTAAATCTTGGAAGCAGCCCACATGTCCATCAACAGATGAGTGCATAACCAAAATGTGATATTTATACACAATGGCCATAAAAAAAGTGTAAATGAGTCATTTGTAGGAAAGTGGGTACACCTGGAGACCATAATGTTAAATGAAATGAATCAGACACACAAGCTTAAATATCACATGGTTTTCTAATATGAAAAAGCCAAAATGTAAATAAAAAGCAAAATAAAAGACAATGGAGAGTGGGATGCTAGATCTTTTTCAAATGGGAAGGGGATCAAGAGATGGAGAAAGGAGGGGGCAGAGAAACTGGTTGAAAAAAGAATTAAGATGTGTCATATACATGTACTGCTCATTAGGATTGTAATCATTATGCACTATGAACATGTACTAATAAAAAATAAACACTGAAAACATAAAATGTGAAATCATTTGTCAAGAAACAAATAAATAAAACCTGGGTACTTAAAATGGATAGACTTGCTCTGGGCCAGGCCCAGAAATGGGCAGGAACCAGGTGGGTGGTTAGAAGTCCAGGAATAGCCACATCAGTGCCTCCCTGATAACTGTTCCTGAGTTTCTTGTGTCTCCTGGTCATGGCCCAAAGGTCCAGAAGAGCTTCTCAGTTTGGGTTGAGCTTAGGTCACATGCTCACCCTCACAGTTGGAAGAGGCAGGGTCTCAGCACAAGAGCTTCCGTTGTGGGAAAGAGGCATCTCGGATGATACCCCACTAGGTCTGCATGCATAGGACAAGGTGATTTCTCAGAAGGACTCAAATGCCATTAGGAAGGAGGAGTAGATGGAGAGTAGCCAAAGAACTGCCACATGTTCATTATAGCCCTGCCTTCAATAGCATGACCTTCATAAAAACACGTTAATAGTAATAGGAGAGATAAAAGGAAACCAACCAGAGTCTATAGGGTGGGCAAGGAAAGGAATTTAATGTGGCAATACATCCTAGCCGATGTGTTAACCTAGGCTCCAGAGAGCTTAAGTAAGCATAGGGCTAGGGATGGAGCTCAGTGGTAAAGCACTTACTTAGCAGGTGTGAGACTCTGCATTTGAGTCCCAGAACTGGAAAAAAAAAAAAAAAAGTTGTGTGGTTCAAACCTTCATAATTTGTCTTTTTTTTTTTTTAGCAAGTTCTGGAGTTACTCCAGGATCCCCTTAATGTATGGTCACCCCCATCTGAAGGGTTCATGGGTGGAAGCGGTAAAAGGTGGGGACTTTAGAAACTAAGGGAGAAGATGACACTACAAGTACTGCACTCCTTTTCTGATCCTTTGTTCCTTAGGCTCGGTTAAGGTTTATACACTGTGTCAACTTGAGAAGTTTAGAAGCTTAACAAAGGGATTCTGCAACTCTACATCCTGGGGTGTAGAGGACAAGGCATTAGCATTCTAGGATATTGTTCACTGTGTCAATTTGAGAAGGTGGGAAGTTTAACAAAGTGATTCAGCAGGGGCCAGGGTCCTTAGTTTGTAACATTCTCAGCCTGTGCAAGAGGAGGGCAGGCATGATGGTGTCAGTGCTACACCCACCCCAGGGGAGCAGCCTGCATACAATAAAAGGCAAATGAGGAGGGACGGATTGCTGGTTCTTTGGAGGAGCTCCAGTCTTTGCCTTCAGCTTGAATGTCATCATCCCCTGGCTTCCGGCACAGACTGTTTGGCTACTACCTGGGACTCTTTAGCCTTTGTCATAGACTCTTCAACCTTCCATTGTAGATTCTTTAATGTTCAATCCCACACCCATCAGCCTCCTGATGCGGACTTGCAGAGGACACTGCAGTGAGCTCCAGCCCTTGGGCTGGACCCTTCAGCCTCCAGCGTGCAGATAAAGCATGCAGATACTCTCTGCACCCTCCCTCATCTGACTCTGTGGCTGACCATTGTAAGCCAATTTTATAATTTCTTATATCTTTGTATGTCTTGTGTTCTGTTTCTCTAGTAAACCCTGACTGATACAGGCTCTATTAGCACAATGGCTAAGGCCTCTGAATTCTCAAAGGCCTAAGAAAATATCTGAGGCTTCAGGATTTAATTCTGTAACTCAGCACCCCTTTCAGACTCCTTGGAGGCACTCCTGTACCTGAGCCTTCAGCACACCATGCATTGTTTGATATTATACAGTCACCAGTGAAAATCGAGAAAAAGTATGAGTGAACTATTCAACAAGAGTAGGGGCCAGTGATTACTCAATAAAGTTCTAAATCCAGGAAAATTTATAGAAATGTCTGAGTGACCTGAAATGGGCCAGCCTGGACTTTGGGAGCATGCATTTTTGTACAATGGAAAGAAAACCGATCTGGGAGTCAGTTTTGTAACAAACTCACTACATAACTTTCGGCAGTCACAATCTTTGTTCCTCTACTTCCTCCTTTACAAAATTAAGGGGGTTGACTAAACGAGCATTGAAGTTTGGTCAATTCCATGATCACATAAATTCTTAAGTAGAGTCTTAGATAAAGGAAGTAAAGAAAGGAACTACATTAGCCTTTTTCTTCCCTAATGCTTTACTGGCGATCACATACACATAATAAAAAGCGTCTCAGTCCTAAAAACTATTCTCAAACTCTAAGTTATACAGCCTGTGATTAGTAGAGTCTACTTTGCCATAATTGAGCAGGGTAGTACTAGGAAAAATTATACCATTTTCACTAAATGTACATTCATTTGAAGTAAGAGCTTCGCTAGGTTAACCAGACCACTACAGCTGACATACTGTACCGATTACATAATGTGAGTACCTTCAATAGCCTTCCATTTTAGATGAACAGGCTTCCTAACCATCAGCCTAGAGCCCACTATAATTTATGTTCTTTGTGGTAAGTGGCAAACATGTCTGAATTAGTTAAATTACTTTAATATGTTTTTGCTTTTGAGGATCAAAAATTTGTGATCATTCCTTCTCAGGAAACATCAACCCACAACATGTGGACTAAATTTTCATTTTCATTTCTGTGTTTCATTTTTGGTTCTTCCAAATGACTTCATTTTTTTTTTTTTGTTAATGCTAAGTAGTTTAATTTTTGGATTTTACTAAATGATATTTGTGCTTATCTTTGGACCAAACACTTTATTCATTTTATGCCCCAAACTAGGTGTTATGGTTAATATATTGTGTCAGTTTGAGAAGTTTAGAAGTTTAACTAAACATCTCAGCAGGGAGCCAAGGTCTTTACTCTATAAACATCCTCAGCCTGTGCAAGAGGAAGATACAGAGGCAGTGTGAGCGCTACACCTGCCCTGGGGAGGCAGACAGCCTGCTTACAATATGAGACAGGAAAAGAGGCTCCCCCTGCACAGTTTTTGCTCTTGCTGTTTTTGCTGTCTTCTGCTGCCTTGAAGTGTTGCCCCTGTGCCATGCCGCCCTGCCTTGGAGCCAGCTGATTATGGACTGAAACTCCCACAAACTGTGAGCTAAATAAACATTTCCTTCTTAACTTTGGGTGTCCGTATTTTGTCTCAGCAAGGAGAGGAAAGTAACCAAGACACTAGGCAACACAACTGTGATCAACTGCAAACCCCTGGATGGTAGCTCTTCATTCTGTCCATGCAAGCTAAGTGATGCCCTTGCCTAACCATCTCTCAGGCAATGATAACCTGACCTCCTTTCCTCAATTCTCAATCAAAGCCAGCACAAACCATGCTGCTGATCCACATGCATGTAATTTGAGTGGTTTGAAAATGTGTAAACACATTATTAGCAACGTGTTTAAACAGCATCTTTCCCTTTGGTGTTCATAATCCTTTAAACATGATAAAATTACTCCTTCCGGCATCACTTGAAAATATATGCAGCACAGCAAGAATTACATTTGTCAGGAAACATGACAGTTCTGAATAAACAAAAATTATTTCCCATACTCACACAGCATTTTAACTTACTTTTAGGATTTATGTAACCTTTACCTCTTCTGAAAAGAATATGAAGTAATTTACAAACTAATATATATGGCATAACTTTAATAAAATAGGTATAAAACCAGAATGAAAGGAAAGAAAACTTTTCCTAAACAGGACAAGAAGTCTTAAAAGAAAAGGTGACAGAGTTGATTACACAGAAATCTAAAAGTTCTAGGTTCGAAGGTCAAGCAACAGACCAAAAGATACGTAACAATCATAACTGTATAAAAGTGCCCCCAAATTCATAAAAGACCACTCACAAGTGTATTTGGTCCAAAGAAGATGATGATTAGGCCAGAATAAGTAGAAATATAAAAGTCTTGGAAAAAATGTCTCAGATTCTACAGGAGGAGTTTCAAATTGAAACAGATAATAGAATTATAACACAATGCCATTGAACATTTTGATTGTTTAAAATCTTTTTGTCTAGTACAGATAATGCTTCAGTGAACATTCTAGTACATATAGTTTTTAAGAAACACACAAATATTTTTGTAAGATAGATTTCTAGAAGCAA
>RJWM01036910.1:0-17757 GCA_004363535.1 Dasyprocta punctata
TCACATAGGCAGAGTCCTGCAGTGGCTGCAGGTCAACAGGAGGCAGAGGTGTTGCTCTCACTTAATTGTCTGTGGCCATCCTTTGCCTGCTCGCAGGCATGGCTCTGACTCCAGGGCACCTCCTGGGCAGCTGCATCAGGAGGGGTCCACACATCCCAGCCCACCCAGCACAGTGCCAGTGCATACTGCTGCCCAGGACTCTATTTTTAATTGCCCCTCTCAGTGTCAAGGGTGGACTGGCTTGGAAAATGAACCAGTGTCACCCAGTTCACAGGTGTAGGAGCTCACTGGTGACATGCTACTCTCAGGCAGCTTTTCATGGACAGACTATGAGAAACCATCAGAGCAGCTGCCCCCAAATGTGGACTCTGGAGCATGAATATTGGCCAAAGCCCAGACCTTAACTGACAGGTGGCATCACATGAGTGCTAGGGGTCAGCTCAGGAGCAGTTGAGTGGGACCCACAGGGCATGCCCTCTGCACTGGTCCTCTGCTCCCTCTTGCTGCTGTGTGGGTGTCGCCCAGCGCCTCTCCCCTCACCTCAGGAGGTGTATACTGAGACCTGCTCACCATGCAGGGTATCATGCGCTGCTCAGTCTCAGTGTTCCAGTGCTGCACACGGGAACCTCCTAGAGAGCTTTGACAAACCTGATCCCAGTGGCCCTGTGCCCAGCAAGCCTGATGGTTCTCCCCACACCCACACAGTCAGGAGACATCGGTGCTGGGGTACCTGACTGATGCTAAATAGCTGTGAAGTGCAAGGGTTGGACAGATGAGGTTGGAAAGAGAGCCATGGTGGCAGGTGGGTGAGGCAGCGCAGTGACACAGAAACCCCGGTGCCCGCTTGCCTGGGGTTGCCTTGCTCCATAGCCCACCTGTGTCATTAAGCCACGGTCTCCTAGACACTGCCCAGCAGAGCGTGTGCTCTAAGGGACCATTCCGATCTACACTAACCCCCGCGCCACCAGCTGGCCACATGTGGACACAGGCTCTTCAGATGTGACTAGTGTGAGCTAGGTTTTCAGTTTTGTTTAATCTTATGGGTTTAAGTATAAACGACCACATGTCTCAGCCCCCGATGTGCCTGCTTGCATACTTACACATGTGTGAGAAGGTTTCAGCACTTTCTGGCCCACTTTCCTTGTCTGTCAAATGAGAATAGTAAGAGCCCCTCGTGGGGCTTTCTTCTTTTTAAAACGTTTAGAGTGGTTCCTGGCATAGAGCGAGCACCAGGTGCCACCTGCTGTGCTGTGTGTGCCTGCGCAGACGGTCCCTTCCTTGCCTGTTCAGAGGGCTTTGAGTGTCGGCAGAACAGCGTAGCACTCAAACATGAAGCCTCACTCTGTGTATCTTACTTAAATCAGTAGCATCTCATGTATAATTTTTGCAGTTTGGTCTAGATTCATAACTGTTTCCAAACCATACCTGCTCAAGAGAGCAATGCCAAAGCAGCAAGGGTGGATAGTCAGCCTGCCTGCCCACCTCATGGGCAGCAAAGCTGCCACCGTGGTTTCTGCGGCTCACATGTCATTGTAGAAGAGCAACCTGGCACTCTGACTCACATTCGGGATTAAAATACCAGATGCTGTCAGTTGTAATCACAGCACCCAGGAGGCTAAGGCAGGAGGATCACTGTGAATTTGAGGCCAGCCTGGGTTACAGAATAAGTTAACCCTGCCTGAACTGCATAGTGAGACCCTGTCTCAAAAACAAAGCAAAACAAAACAATACAAAACAAAACAAAACGCATACATACAATTGCTGGTGCTGTTAATCTTCATTACTAAGTTTTCAAGGCACTTTGGTGCTCTTGTTGGCCAATTTAGTGTTTAGTTGGAGATTGAAGGCAACGTCCCCTATCTGTAGGTTTGTCTCAAGCTGAAAGTAATTTGGTGGTTCTGATTGGTTTAGGTTTCTGGTTCTCTTTCCCAGCATTACCCATTTCCTTTTGGACTCTCACCAGTTCCATCTCTGTTTCAATCCCTGTGGCGTGTTCTGTGTTATAGGAATGGGCCTTGACGAAGGAGAAGTCAGTGAAGCACATGGACTTGTGCCTTACAGTGGTGGACCGCGCACCTGGTGCCCTCGTCAAGCTGCAGGGCTGCCGGGAGAACGACAGCAGACAGGTGGGTGCACCAGCCCTGTGTGCCATGGCGGCCATGTACATATGTTCCTGTGTTACACTAGTGTAATGCCCAGCTGCCTGTCCAGCCTGAGCCAGAGGTCTGACATTATTATACTCACATTTTCTTCCCCATGCCACACAACATTTGGAAGAGAAGTTCCATGTTTGTGTTTATTCATCAAGTATTTTTCCTGTTCAAATTTATAGAAATTTTTAATTATTAAAGTTCAAGTGGATGTGACTTCATACATGTACACATACATGTACTCTTACACCCAAGTGTGTGAATACAGTGTATACTTACGGTTCTGCTTAGAACAGCGTGAAAGCAGTCCACATCCACTACAGACCATGATTGAATTCAGTCTTTTCCAGGCTAGTGATTCCAGGCTAGGGTATGTTACTCTCTTGAGAGGCTGGACGGGGACAGCCCCAGCTCCCAGTAGCCCTTTACCTTGAGGGTGAGTGGTGACCTTGCAGTGCCCGGTGTGCCGAGCTGAGCTATCCAGTAGGTTGGGTATCCTAAATGTTTTCATATCACTGTTGCCAGCTTGTGTGGATTCCTTGGGACACAGCTTTGCTGTAGTCCAGGAGTATCTATGCTGCCTTTGTTGTTTTCATTAGTTCAGAGAGTGCTGTACACCCCAGAAGATGGTTTTGTCTGATATACCCACCATGAGAACTTGGAGGTGTCCTGCTTCCTAGAGCCACGGGCAACAATGTCAGGAATAGAAAAGCAAGCACAAGAGACCATCCAGCATGCCCTGTGTGGAGTGCTGGCCCATCTTCCTGTGGCCTCTCCTCATGAGTTAGCTGAGCTGCGGAGAAACTGAGGCACAGAGCCTACTGCAGCTGAAAGCCCAGCAGGCTTCTAGCCCAACATTCATTCCACAGAACAGGAAGCCATGTCAGCTGCGAGAACTGAGGCTGGGATTGGTCTCTGTTTAGATCCCAGTGGTCAGGGAAGCACTCGCAAAGGGTCCTCTTCCCCCCATCATTTCTGAATCCCTGTGCCCATCTCTGACTGCCCTGTGCTTGTGCACAAGCCCAGCCTGTCTAGGTGGCAGGGATCCAGGGTCTGCCTTCTGTTCACTGTCTCTAAATGGTTGTCGGCACTAATGCAGTCTCTTGGCTTGAATGAGGTCCCAGTGGAGTGACTGGCAGACTGGAGACAGCCACCGTCCCCTGGACGCAGACCCCTAGAACCAGCCAGGCCAGCATCAGAAGTGCCAAGTGGTCCTACCCCAGCTTGAACCCCAGCAGTATTTCCTCTGCCATGACAGGCAGAAATGTCTTTTATACAAGGTAGTAGTAAAGTGATTGCTTTGGCGTCACTTGGATAGTTGATAGGAATTCCTACTGTAGTCTGAATTCTTGGGAGCTGTAACAACCCCTTGAAGACCATGTGAGGTGGGAACAGTGCATGATTGTCCTTCCTATGATGTGGGTCTCTTGGATTGTACCCCAAGCCTCAGAATCAGGACATGGGAAACCCTGTCCACTTTACCACACCCAACACGTCAGAGCTGATGGAGCCATCTTCCAGGACAGAGCCGGATTGTCTTAAAGATGCTCCACTTAGCTTCAACTGAGGACGGGTCAGAAGCAGTTTCCATTGCTCCCAGAGTCTTTGGTGACCCACTCAGAGGACTTGGCTGCTTAATTGTACAAAACATAAAGAGAGGCAGCAACATGAAAGGAGTCGGGACAGGAGTGAGGACAGGGTAGGCAGGTGCCAGGGACTCCAGGTAAGCAGGTGGGGGTAAACAAGCAGAGTTCGGGGGGCACCCTTTCATGCTAGTGAGGGCCTCACCCCGCTGCCCAAGCCCTCGCTCCACAAAGCGGTAGCTCAGCACTTCCCATGGAGTGCAGTCTCACCCACGGGGATATTAAGGTTCCAGGCCATCTGTGCCTTCATACTGTGTGTATGTTTGCAGAGTCAAAGGGGGAAAGGAAGTGAAAATGAGAAAATTAAATTCCACAGTGTCAGAAGGATTTGCCTAAATACTACTATGCAGAGGAGCTTTGGTGCAGACAGTGTAAAAAATTAATTGGAACCACAATTTCTGCTAATGAAGAGCTTTGGGGGAAAAATGTGTTTTTGGTGTTTGATTTTGTTTGTTTGTTTTGTTTTTTTGAGAAAGGTCTCATTATGTAGTTCAGGTTGACCTTGAACTCACTATGTAGGCCAGGATGGTCTCGAACTCATAGTGATCCTCCTGTCTCAGCCTTCTGATTGCTGGGATTACAGGTGTGTGCCACCACATCAGGCAAAAAAGTGCTTTATTTTAAGAACAAATAGTAGAGATTTTAAAAATGGGAATGTTTGTATTCCTTGATAAACATGGGCAAGGGACCTCAGATTTCCTCCGGTTTGTGATGGGCTTCGTTTTCTCTGTGGCTGGTTGGTGGCTGTGTGTGAGCATGAGGAGCGTTGTGATTATACCCCGTGCTCTGCCAGTGATATGTTCAGCACTGGGCCGGCTTGGCTCTGCTGTGCAGGTTCTGGGGACTCCCTGGAAGTGAGCAGTAGTTCCTCACAAGGCAGCTGCACGTGTTGAAAGAAACTGACAGCATAGGACTTGACCCCTTGGTCTGTTCCTAACAGCATCTTCCTCCTTTTGGGGACCTGACTCCACTCCTCTGGCTCTGCTGAGCCCAGAGCCCTGTGTGGACACTGGGAGGTGCTATGAGGCCTGCTGCCAGGTGGCTCCCCGCAGCTGGGGTTTCCCAGAGCCCCTGACAGCGGTGAGACATGACTGCATCAGCCACCCCATGTGCAGGGAGGTGCCCAGACCTGGGGCCCAGTGAGGAAGGATGGGGGGGGTTTGAGTTCTGCACCCAGAGAACCCAGATTTCCCTTCCACCCTCTGCATTCTGGGGCTGGTTTGCTGTGGCTCTTGCTGACCCCTGTCCTTGATGATCAGAGGCCGAGCCGAGAGAGGGAAAGTGAGTCGGTCTGTTTGGTGACCGTTGGGGCCCGGCTTGGCCTGGCCTGGCCCACACCCTGTCTCCCAGCCACGCTCTTGTGTTTTGCAGAAGTGGGAGCAGATCGAGAGCAACTCCAAGCTTCGGCACGTGGGCAGCAACCTGTGCCTGGACAGCCGGACGGCCAAGAGCGGGGGCCTGAGTGTGGAGGTGTGCGGCCCGGCGCTCTCACAGCAGTGGAAGTTCTCGCTCAACCTGCAGCAATAGCAGCCCGGAGCCCGCACCTGCTGCCGAACCACTGGCCGCGCTGGTGATCACATTATCGATTATGTTTCTTAAACTTTCCGCGAAACTATATACCTCAGTATTCCATCATGGTCTGAAAGCCGGAGAGCTCCGGCAAGGCGCAGCTGTGCTGGCAGGTGCAGTGGCAGCCGGAAGGAGTCGGCCGCTCTGCTGGGGCACAGCTGGCCCCTCCCTGGCCGCCCTCCTCCTCTTGCTCAGTAGCTGGGAGCCACCCGGCTGAGGCACACAGCGGAGAAGCGGCTCTGTGGGCGTGGTGGCAGAGGGAGGAGGGCGCATGGCATCCTTGGAGCAGAAACTCTCAGAACCACCCCTGATCCCATCAGCGTCACATGTGGGTCCCACGACACGGCTCACGTCATCGCAGGTCCCATCACCCCTCTGTGCGCCTCCAGGCCCGGCGCCCCCTCTCCCACTGATGTGCTTGCTGTATTTGAACGTGACTTTTCTATGGTGGGACACTAAATATAAATATATATAAAAAGAGAATGTACGGTCAGTTCCCCACAGTCTCTCTAGGTCGCTTCTCTCCTCACAGCACAGTGCGCGGCAAGGTAGAAGGGCCACCTGTCCTTTGTCCCTTGGAGCCTCATAGCCAGGAGGTACTACTGTGGCCAGCAGGGGCCTCCCAGAACCCCAGCCCCAGCCCATGGGCATCTCTGTGTGGCCTCCATATGGGAGTCGCTGCTGTGTGTTGGAAAATCCATTTGTGTCTCGGTATCCATAAACCCAGATAGGTTACTTATTTTGGCAAGTATTGCTTTGGATTTTTTTTAATTAATTTTTTTTTTCCTTTTGGGAAAAAAATTCTCAACCCTGCAGCTCCTAATGTGAGCTGGGAATGTCCCCACTGCCCTGAAACAGGGCAGACCAGTGACCCTAGACAGCTGTCACACGCTAATGCTGGTGGGAGTCTGAGACCATATACACCAAGCCTTCAGAACTGACACCTGCAGGCAGAGCGCTGGCCACGCACCCCCGGCCTGCACATTAGTGTCCTATTCCCCAGCACCCCCACACATGGCTGCCCAGGGGCTCGGGTGGAGTTGGGAGGAGTCAGAGCCACATAGTCCCATGCCATGCAGTGAGGACTCGGGTGTGAGACAGCAGCCCACATCCTGTGTGAGGCACAGGCTGAGAGGACCTGGCTGCAACGATGGGAAGAGAGCCTGGGCACCAGCCTCGTGTACACGAATGTCCCTGAGAGCCTCCTTGACTTTTTGGTGTCCCTGTCATGACATAGCCCCGGCCCCATCGCTCACATGGTCCCCACCCTGCCACCTTCCCTCCCATGAAGGTGTCCACTCTCAGAGCTGGTTGAGCTCAAGGTGCGCATGAGAGCTGTGGAGGTTGTGGAGATACAGGTGACCTGGAGTCGCTGATGCACACTCTTCCTGCCAGTATCTTCCCTCCACCGCCAGCCCATGTGTGACAGCTGGTCATTGGCCCTCAGGAGGCCTGGCCGGGTGGCCACCCTGTGTCTCATTTGCTACCCCTGCCAAGCAGTCAGACACATCTTAGAGACAGGTAGCCATATGCTGGGTGAACTCCACACACTGCCATCTTCCCAAGCGGGCTCCAAGGGAGATCACACGTGGGTGCAGGTGGAGGCTCAGGGTCACAGGGCAGGGCAGGGTACAGTCTGTGCTGCTCACTCTAGCACTTGGGCTCTGGTCACACCCCGTCACCTTTAAGCTGCTTTGTCCGACCAAAACCCCAAAACCCCATGGGAGGCAGACGGGGCTGGTTTCTGATGGAGCTTGTTGAGGCCACCTGGGCCCATAGATCTCACCTGCGCACCTGCTGTGTTGTCTGGCCACTTGGGGGCACCATGTGGGTGGCTTCCAGCCAAGGCCTCTGGGCTGGACCTCAAGGTGAGCCCCGTTTACAGGACACAGCGTGCCAAAGTGACTTACTGTGCTCGTGTTATTTTGTAGTCCTCGGGACTGTCCCACCCTCCCACTCCTGTTTTTAAAACAAACTTCCCAAGAGCTGTCCGAGCACAGCAGGCAGAGACAGTCGTCTTCTCTGTGGTCCTCGTGTCTCCTTAAAAGCTGAAATGATGGTATCTGTGGATGTGTTTTGCAAATTTAAAATATAGTTTGGTAATTTTTTTCCAGTTGATTTTTAAAAAGAACTGCTGTACAGAGCTTGTACTTTGTCCATTTTATAGATGGAAACCATCCTTGAAATTGTTTAACTTAAATAAAGAAAAAGATGCTTTATAGATCGTGCCGTCTGGTAGTGGCTGCAGCTTCTGGGTCTTTCTGGAGTGAGTGGCTGGATGTGCGCTCAGTGGTCACTGTCTGTCCTCTGGGGCCTGCGCGGTTACTGTCTCCTCACACTGTAAAGACATTCGCCTGTTACCGCCAGCCCTTCTGTTGTTTGTCCCTATCTATAATGATCCTTGCTGTCTGTGAAGTGGCCATGATATTCTGGGCGCCCCGCCAAGCCCTTGGATGCATTCACATTTTACAGCTGCTGGAAAAGCTGGTGACAGAAGTGGCACCTGCTTGGGTCACGTGCATTCGGACCGGGCCCCTCCCCTCAGGAGCCAGTGTGTTTGCATGTTGGTTTGGGGGATGCACCTGGACACTCACTAGAGAGCGGGGTTGAGCTGAGGCTTATGAGATGCTGATGTGTGACTAGCCCTGGTGTGCCGAGAGACAGCACTGGCCCGTCGCCCCGCGGTCTCGGTGGAGGTGGGGTGAGAGAGACCCTGCCTATGCTTTCTCTGCATTATTAGAGACAGCAGGGATTTGGCTTTGGCTTTGGCTTTGCTGTCGTCAGAGGGACAAGAGCTCTTCGCATGCTTTGGTAGCACGGTATCCTCAGGCCCGGTGAGGACCATGTGCTTCTCGCTGAGCGGTGTGGGGAGGCCAGCCTGCTCCGGAGCTGCTGTTGGGAACTATTGTCCATAGAGTCCCCAAAAGGATTGAGGACCTAGGCGGGAAGAAACCTGATAGTGCCCAACGGTGGATGAGCACAGCGAGGATACCAGTCCTCAGGGCGAGAATGCCAGGCGAGGAGGCCCACACTGGGACACAGAATAACCCACCGGGTGGGATAGTCCAGTGGAGGAGGTGACACGGGGCGGGAGGGTCGGCTAGGAGCTGTGAGAGTAGGTGCCTGGGCAGGAGGAGGTCAGACCTGCTGTGCTTTCTGAATGACATACTGAACTGATTCTGCAGGATGACTTCACAGTTTTAAAAATATGCAGCCAGAGAAAATCTCTTCTCAAGCTCTTTTCTGTCCATGGACTTGCTTCAAATGAAAAGAAAATGCTCTTCCTCCACGCTCAGCGATTGACTCTGAGGTGTGATCAAAAATTGCTGTGAATATTTAACTTTTTAAAAAATGTTTTATAGTAGAAGACACTTTGCCATTAATCTCCCTCAAAATACTGCCCCTTGCTTGGAACTCACTTATCCCATCCTTCTTGACACTTTGAGAAGCAGTTGTGGAAGTTGTTGATGTCTTTGGTTGTGTTCTCCTGGCTGCTTCAGTGTCCTGAATTGATGGAAAATGTTTACCTCTCATGCTCACTTTGACTGGAGAAGAGACAGAAGTTTCTTGGGGCCCAGTTTGGTGAATAAGGTGGATGACCACACCTCCTCATGTTTTTAGGAGTCTTTCAGTTGGACGGGACTCTGCAGCAGCATTAACTGGTCACAGCACATCTTTTAGTTACTTTTCCTGTTGCTTAGATAAAATCCCTGACTCCCAAAGTTAAAGGAGGAAAAGGTTATTGCAGCTCATAGTTTGTAGAGGTTTCAGTTCATAGCTGGCTGGCTGCAAGGCTGGGCGGCATGGCAGAGGGGCATCGCAGAGGAGAAACAGTTCACGGTAGGGAGATGGAAGGAAGACAGCAAAGTAGCAAGGAAGCAAGCAAGGACAGCAGACCGTTCTCTATCCCTTATATTCTGTCTAGACTACCTGCCTTTTGGACCGGTAACACTCCCACCCGGGATGGGGTACCCTTGATCTTAGCATCTCATGTGAATCAATCCCAGTGTCACATACTCCAGGTCCAGCCACATCTGAAAAGCCCCACCTGTGACTGCGTGAGGCTTTGGGGTGACGTCTAACACAAGCCATAGCATTCAAAGCCACTGAGGAAAGAGGATTTCTACACTTCTTAAGACAGTGGCAGATAAGTGTGTTCAGAGTGAGGAAGAGTATTTTGAGGGGAGTAGTAGCAATGTGTGTTACTAAACATAAATTTAAAAAATTCAAACACTTCATTTTTTATCAGTCCTTTAACAACACAGCACCTACACATTTGATTTGCTAGGGTGTTCTACAAGTAACCTGTGTCATTGTCTCCGTAAGACCTCATGTCTCTGAAGCCCCAGAGACAGAAGAGGCCGTCTGCTGAGCACCCAGGCCAGCAGGGGAGCCTGGCACAGTGGCCGCTCGCTGAGTCACACCAGGCTCACTGCTTCTGCCGTCACTGCAAGGAGTTAGGAGCCGCTAGTTGGGCAAGTGCAGGAGAGGCAGCAGCTTAGCCCTACCCTGTCCCTGCTGTGGACCTCTTTGGTGTCTGCTGGCAACACACGGGGCCGTAAGCAAGTTTTCAAATGACTGAAAAACACTGCGTGAGATTGTGACAAAGACAAGTTGCACTGAGATAGTTACTAACTTTTTATAATATGAGCATTTATTTATTTATTTATTTATTGGTACCGGGGACTGCACTGAGCTGCATGTCCGGCTTTTTGTTTTGTTTTGGTTTTTTTACTTTTTGAGACAGGATCTTCCTAAGTCTCTGTGTTGTCTAGGCAGAGCTACAACTTGGAAGTCTTCTGCCTCAGCCTGCCTGAGTGCTGGGATTATAGAGGCATGTGTCACCACACTTGGTTTATAATGTGGGGTTCTTAGCGTATCGTATATCAAGGCCTCCTGTGTAATTGCTGTCGTATCTCAAAGTAGCAGTGAGCATAAAACACTGAAAAATCTGTAGTAATTAATGTGATGAAAATACCTGATTTTTAAATTAGAGGCCAGGTTCCCAGTTTATTGGCTACATTCATAAAATAAAAAGGCACCGAGGTTCAGTTGGAGGTTTGTGATCATTGTCCCCATTAAAGTGTCTGGATGCCTAAATCTAAGCACCTCAGAATGGGTGAGTGTGTGGGTTCCACAACTGAGCCCTGGTGGTGTGAAGTTAATCTCCAGTATCAACCTGACGAGGTTCTTGGTTGCCTGGAGATCGGGGAAGCCTGACTTCCGGAGTGTGCAGGGGAGACTGACCCGTGAGTGGGCGGTCTGAGCAGGGAGATCCACCCTCTTATCTGTAGGGCCCTATAGACCAAAAGGCAGTTTTCTCTCCTGGAGTTACGACCCATGCTCACCTCCTACCCAGGGACATGGAAACTCCAGGTCTCCAACCTCAGACTCCAGACTGACACCAGTGACCCCTGGTCCTTAGGCCTCTGGACATGGACTGGGTCACATTGCCACCTCGCAGGCCTCCAGCTTGTAGATGGCCTGTAATACCCCATCATGCCTTTGACCAGGTTGGCTGAGTCTCTCTGCCTCTCTGAGAAGCTGACTTACACAAGTGAACAAGTGACTTTGTCTCCTCCCTGCTGTAACATCAAGTGGAAGGGGTTGGTGACGAAGAGCACGGGAGGGGAGTGTCATGAGGGCGGGCTGGTGCTAAGCTGCTTCTGAGGGCAAAGTAGGAGCAGATCTTCCTTGAGACTGGGCTGCCCGAGCCAGACTGACAGAGGCTCCTGCTCAGTGTTTCTCTTGAAGTAGTCATTGCAGTTTGTCGTCATGCCGATGCTTCTCTGCTCAGGGACTGGGCCGTGGCCATCCCTCCACCCTGGATCCATCTGGAAGCAAAAGGGGGCAAAGAGGAAGGCCCCAGAGCAAAGACAGGTGAGGCCTCCAAGACGCCTCTGGGCCAAGAGAGGTAGAAGTATGTCTGCTCACAGCCTTGTCCACAAAACTGCCTCAGTGTGCTCAGCCTGGCCCTGCCCTGGTTCTGCAGGAGGCCTTAGGGAGGCTGCCAAGTGGGAAGGAGCTGTGTTCAGGGGCAAGAGAAGCAGATTAATGCCTAGCACACAGGGTACCACATGGGCAAGTGGAGGGGTAGGGGGTGACAGTCTCCCAGTGACGCTGGCTGGCACTGGCCTTTGCTGCACAGATGCCCATCTCCAATCCTTACAGCCTATGAAGATGTGACCTCCCCCTTCACGGCTGGGGAGACGGCTCCAGTGATCTGGGCTGACTGCCTAGTTCATTCGCAAACACTGAGGATGTCCCAACTCAGACTGTCCCAGTCCTGGTCCCTGGGAGGTCCTACTGCAGTGCTTTGGGGGACAGGTAACAGGAAGGAAGCAGGCCCTGGAGAGTGACAAGGGCAGGACAGGGCCTCGCCACTAACAGAGGGGAAGAGGGCCTGGAGGATGCCCCAGAGCGGACGAGGCTCCCACTGTGCATCCTGCCATTCGCATCCTTAGGACGGTGACTGCCCTCGTTGGTGTCAGTGTCCCAGGAAAAGTGAGGAGAGCAGATCCCCACCTGGGCCTGCCTGCCCGCTGCCACCTACGCTCTCCCAAGAAAGAGAATGGACCTGGGACCTGGAGAGATCTCTGCTGGACTGCTGAGTCCTCTGTGAACACGTGAAGGTGTGGTGAGAGACACAGGTCGGGGCCGCTGGGCCTCTGCAGCTTGCCTTGCACTCCTAGCTCCCGGACTGACTGCGGGGCAGGGGAGGGAACCAGAGTCCGGCAGGAAGACTGCTCACTGCAGGGGCAGGAACTGATCCCAGCAGACAAGGTCAGCAAGAGGCAGTGCAAGATAGGCCAGGCTGCCCCTGCCCTAGTGGAGGACGCTCACCGGGGAGACGCATCTGAGAAACTGAAGAAACCAACTCGGGAGGAACGGGCACTGCAGCAGGTGAGGAGGGGACATGGCTTCTGGCTAGGGGTTGGGCAGGACCAGAGAGAGAGCTGGTGGGGCTGGACAGAGCAGAAGTGTGGGCACCCCCTCCCTTCTCACTTGTGTGCCTCACATGGGGTGTGGAGGCCGTCGTCAGCACTTGGGGTGTCTTATGCTCAAGGATCCAACAGCCAAGCAAGAGTGGAGGAGTGGGGTTTGGCTAGGGCCTCACGGGACTGGACCTTGATGGCCACCCAGCCAGGCACGAGCCCTGTGTGTCTGTGTCACATTTTGTCATGTGAGGGTCCATGGAACAGTCATCCAGAGCTGCACTGCGAGTGTGCTCTTTCATTTGATGACAGCTTTGCCTGTGTTACTGTCGTTAGAACAGCCATCTCAGCCCGCTTCTGGGGCTTCAGGATGTTGCCCTTTCCATCACCCTTACATTACCCAGAACTTGGGATTTAAAGGGTGCCACACCTGATGTTCACACCTGGCCTTGGATCTCACGTAGCCTACAGCCCCCACCTGCCTGGAGTTCCTCCAACTGCAGGGCTCTGGGCTCTCTGCAGAACCCTAGTTTGAGTGCTAGGTGGTCCCAAGGGTTCTCGTTTCGGGGGTTCCCAGGGACACTGCTGCTGCTGCAGGTCTGAGCTGCTCTTGCAGAGGGTGGGGACTTAGCTCCCTGTGCTGGATGGACGGCTGTGTGAGACAGAAAGGCCCCCACCCCTCTTGGTGACAGGTGAATGCTGATTTCGTGTGTGCCCTGGAGAAACAGTCAGGTGATGCCCAGACCAGATTGGGAGCTGGTATCGTGGGCGTGGCTATCGACCCTGAGCTGTTTCCTCCTCCATTATGTAGGCAGGTGATGGTCACAAGGTTAGAGGCCAGTGCTCCTTGTCCCCAGGGCTGCTGTCACCCTGGGAGGCAGCTTTGCAGAGGAGTATCCCCTGCTGTCATTATTCTAAGTGCATGGCCTCCATTCCTGCCCTTCACGCTCCACTTGTGAAGAACAGGGACCCTTCCAGGGCCACCACATCCTCCCCCTGCCACGGACATAGGGCTCCTGCCGAGGATGCCTGAGAGGGCGGCTTAGGTCTGGGTTGCTGGAGCAGTGAAGGCTCGTATCAGTCAGAAGGCTCTTCAAGAGGACAGGGTGGGGAAGGAGCTGCTCGGGCTGTGTTCCTGTCCTGCGTTTCATTAGTCAGTTGTCTCTCTGAATACTCATTCTCATCCCAAACCTGCTTCTTTTATCTTAGCCAGATGAGCCCAAGAGGCAGAGAATCCCGTCTCGAGCTGTGGCATGCAGTGTGCCAAGTGTCTGGGTCAGACGCTGAAGCGAGGATGGGGTGGGAAGGCTCGTGGACAGACTGCATCTCAGCAGCCTGGGGCCCAAGCCACTGCCACCCTGATGTGTTGCTGGGTGATGAAATTCAGAGAGTTTGAAAAGCCGCCTCTCTGCACTGTCCCCCACCCCACTGTCCCAGCACACCCCTCCTGTGGGTCATTAAAGCCACCTGTGCCTGGGTGGATTACTAAAACATGGCCCCGAGAGGGAGGCCACGGCACTCTTCAGCCTGACTCCTCACTGCTGTCCCGAGCAGGCCCTAGCCAGTGTCCACCCAGGCGCACAGCCTGCAGTCATGGCCACCTCCACTCCAGCCCTCAATGCTGCCCACTGCTCTCCACCAGGTTCGACCCAGGAGCCCCTCAGCCCTGCCTGCATCCAGGTGACCAGGAAAGCCTCAGGCAAGTGGCCGGCCCCCTGGGGTCAGACCTCACCCCCTCATCACCTCAGTCTTCCCACCAGCACCCCCTGCATGTGGTTCCTGTGTGGGCCCCCATCCTGGCCCTCCTGGTCACTGTCTTGTCACAGGACAGGCCAGGCCTGGATAGGAGGCAGACTGCTGGGACCCACAGCGCCTGGTCTGTGCTGTCGGGCAAGGGACTTAAAAAGCAAATGGCGCTGTGGTGTAATGGCAAGAGGGACTCAGTGAGTGACCAAAGACGGCCTCCAGCAACAGAGCCACCACAATCCTATGACCCAGAGCTGCGTAACCATGTGGTGGCTCACAGATAGCTCAGTGGGCAGGGACCTGTGGCTCCCAACCTGGCCTGAGGTCCCCCTGCTCTGTTCCTTGCCTTCACAGAAATGAAGAACCCCACTCCCCACACGCTCACATGATCCTCCTGAGGTACTTGATACAAGGCAGTTTCTTGAGGATTCCCAGGGTTCATCAGTTAAACCAAGGCCATGGTGGTGCCCAGGACAGATCAGCAGTGCTGGGGAGGAGATTCTCAGTGACTCGGGCACCGCCCAGCAGAGGGCAGCAGTGAGCAGCTACGGACTATAGAGAAGCACAGGGCTAACCAGGAGGATGCTGATGGCAGACTCCAGCCACACTGGCTCCTTCTACTGGCAACCTGGGGTTGCCCCTTGTCCCTGGGGCCGGTGTGTGCAAGTAGGGGGTGTCCAACTGAGCGGGGGTAGACATTGCCTGTGTCCTCATCTTCAGGCTCCTCTTCAAAGCACTCGTGTGTGAGCTGTTCCAAGGTGCCATTGTGGGAAAGGCCACTTAAAACCGGCCCTTGGAGCAGGAGATGACCCAGCATTGCCCGGCAGTGATTTGTAAGGCGTGGGATGTGAACTGTCCCTCTGCTGGATGAAAGACCAGGTGGCACCCCTGTTCCTCCATGCATCCTGCTGGGCCACTGTTGATTGAGCAAATGCTGTTTAGCCTTGGATTTTAGGCTCCTAAGCTGTACTCTGCTGCCCTCTGCTGGACTTTCTGGGAACAGTCTTGTCTCCTCTAAGAAGGGAACATCTGTCTGGAAATGTGAGCAAGGGCAGTTTTTGTGACCATGAACAACTGGTGACCAGTGGAGAGGTACAAACCTCTCATGTTTGGGAGATGATTGGATCGAGATAAGACTGGGTTGTTACATGTCCTGTCGTCTTCCCTTCCCTAGGATGCCAGGGAAGCGTCCTAGATGTATCAATGTTCCATGCCACTGTCTGCGTGCATACACTGAGCCTTGCAGGTTTCTCCATTTGGGGTTAGGGTCTCCCCCACCAAGTCTAAGTCATTCTGCTTTGCTGCATGGGAATGTGGACAAAAAGACTGCTGTTAGGGCTGGGCTGCTGGTGACAGTCACCCAAGGACAGGTTTCACTCATCTCTGCTGGTGCCCAGGGCGGGGCGAGGTTGAGGAGGACAGAGTTGGTGCAGAGCATAGAGAGCCTGGGTCACTTACCTTTGGCCTCCTCAGTTTCAGACACAATCCTTTAAAGCAGCAGCCTTCACAGGGGTGCAAACATGTTGTCTTGCCCTGGAGTTTCAGGGCAGACTTGGGTTCCTCCCACAGGAGGAGACATCCCTTTTGTTTTTAGACTCACACCCACACAGTCAGTGGTCCCAGCAGAATTCCCACTGTGGTTCCTATGAGATACATTCCCAGCTCTGGCCCCAGCAGGTGTGGCACAGCCAGCACACGTGCGTGTGGTTGTTACTGTTACTGCCCTGGCCACGTGGGAAGCTTGTGTCTCTCCATGGCTGAGCAGTCCCCGGTGGGGAAGCCAATCTTGTTCACCCCATAACCCTGGGGCTTAGCATCCCCTCAAGAGCTCAGGAAAGACTTTTAAATGACATTTGTCTGCTTGCCATATGTGGTCCTTTTCACACCAGAACATAGCTTGATCTTCCTGTGGAAAATCCTGAGGATTCCTGTGGAACCCTGTGTGGTTTGGGTACCTGTGTCCCCCAAGAACACATTTGCTAAAGCTGAATGCCCACCGTGAGACACTAAGAGAGGGGAAATTTAACACAGTATGGTATTTAGAGGTGGAGCCTTTGGGAGGTGATTGGGATTGGTTACAGTCATTGGGGTAGAGTCCCAAAGATTGAATCCTGGTGACTGTATAACACACACACACACCCCATCTCTTCCTGTGATACCCTGAACTGCCTCAGGACCTGGCCAGCAAGACTGTTGCCAAATGAAGCCCTGACTTTGGACCTCCAGAAGCCAGAACATTTTTTTCTATATATAGGTGCTCAGCCTCAAGGATGTTGTTATAATGACAAAATGTGGACTAATACAGTCCCTGAAGCCCATACCCCTGGGAGGTAGCATCAGAATTCAGTACATGCAACTCAGAAGGCAGGCCTCAGGGTCAGTAATCTGAACCAGCTACTTATTTACAGAGTCTCTTGTTGGTTCCTTGGTAAAGTCTGTCCTCTTTCTGGGTGCCCCTGCCTTCAGGAAGTCTTTTATAAGAAAGGTTCCATTTCTACCCTGCTGCTGTGGAGGGGACAGTTCCTGAGGCTTGAGGACCTGTAGCCAGGTGACAGTCACTGTGGTGGGCCTGGAGAGGCAGGCGAGGACCAGACCAGGGCTGCCCCCTACAGAGGGTCTAGGACCCTGATGTTCCTGGGCCCCCACGGCATGGGGAGGAGTGTGTGGGGTGAGGAAGGTGGGGCGTAAACAACAGCAGAGAACAGTTGGAGGCAGAGAGATAGAAGCTGGGAGAGAGAAAGCCACTCATTAAAAAGCCTTACATCTGGGACAAACTTAAAGGTAACTGTACTTCCTGAAAGCTCTGGAGAGTGAAAGTTTGTGATCACTGCGATTTTTTTTTTTTTGTACCAGGAATTGAACTCACAACCTCGCGCCTGCCAGGCAGGCGCTTACACCACTGAGCTAAATCTCCAGCCCTATTTTTTGAGATAGGGTCTCACTATGCAGTTCAGGCTGGTCTTGAACTCACTTTGTAGCCCAGGCTGGTCTCAAACTCACAACAATCCTCCTGCCTCATCCTCCTGAGTGCTGGGATTAAAGGCGTGCACCACCACACCCGGCTATCACTGAAATCTTACAGTATGTTTGAAAATTACTTTTGGCTTACAGAAAAACTTAAAAGCATTGTGTGTTATGAAAACTATTTTACTTCCTATTTTAAGTTCAGAAGCCCATGCTTCTCAGAATCTTTTTACTTTCCTGTAATGAAGTGTACCAAACCGAGGGGAGGCCCAGGCAGCTGGGCTCCTCTGGCTTCTGCCACAGGATCACCCAGGCTCCACGGTCTTCTGGGAAGCAGGAGGTGGGGACGCAGGGCAGCCATGGGCAGCAGCAGGGGAAGCCTCAGGCAGCAGAGAAGCCTCGGAGCAGAGAGAAGACGGTAGGCAGCCAGCGGGGCTTCAGCTGAGTCAGGGCTGAGACCGAGCTGCCGCAGGTGTCTGGCCCCAGGGCCCAGGGCGGTTTCTGCCGCGGTCCAGCCGGGCTAGGTCCACAGAGTCCCCGAAGGTGGGCTGAGCGTCAGCGCGTGGATAACAGACACACAAACAGCTCAGAGACTGTGTGAATCTGCTTCGTTTATTGTAAGCTCAAACAGAATGTTATATACTTTTTTTCTGGCCAGGGTTGAAGGTTTAGATAAAAGAAAAAAATCAACAGGTGTTTCTATGATAACATGGTTTCTATAGTTACATGATTAGTTAGCATAGGCAGAAA
>RJWM01036911.1:0-17718 GCA_004363535.1 Dasyprocta punctata
CATCATGCAGAATTTCTAGGAGAGCTAGATGATGTGTGATATCACATTGGCCAGCATATTGGTGCTTAAAAAACTATTATTATTATTATTATTCTACTATAATAATAATATAAGGCCCTTGATACCCATAGCAGGCCTTAGATTTGGTGAGCTGATTGTTACATTTATCTTTTTTTTTCTTTTCTTTTTCTTTTTTTTTTTGAGTATGGGGAATTGAACTCAGGACCTTGTGCTTGCCAGGCAGGCGCTGTGCTGCTGAGCTATATCCCTGACCCTGTTAAATTTATCTTGAAGTGAATTAATTGGCTATTAGGAGAAGTGGTCTTAGGCTGTTAGGTTGCTTCCCCATAACATGGGTCACTGCTCAGGAAGGGAAGGAGTTCCCCATCATGGGAAGCATGCAAGGAGTCATTTGCCAGGGAGTCCAGAAAAGGGATCTGGCTCTGCGCCGTTGTGGGCAGGCCAGCTGGGATAACATGTCTGGCGCTGTTCCCTTCCAGGAGCTGGTGAAATTTTACCAGGAGAACTCCCTGAAGGATTGTTTCAAGTCTCTAGATACCACCCTGCAGTTCCCCTATAAGGAGCCCGAGAGGAGGGCCATCAGCAAGCCACCAGGTGGGTCTCAGGTGGGGCCTGCAGCCCTGGCCCCTTCCCGGGGTGGGGGGAGAGTTTAGGGAGTTTATGGGCATCTTTTCCAACGGGGCGCAGAGGTCATATCTGTGCAACAACAGAACTCACTACCTTCTCTGTTTCTTTTCTTCTGATTTGCATCCTCTTTTGCTTGTATGGAGGGTGGGGTGAGGATTACTCTTCAATTTGAGAAGATGAAGACACTGGGAATCAGCAAATCATTCCACTGGAACCTTAAAAACCTATGTTTTTATATCAATATCAAGGGTGGCTTAATATATGTGACTTCCTTCCACCACAAGAAGACGTCCAGTGCCCTCTTACTTCCTTTCCCCTTGCATCTGTCACCTGCCAGCTTTGCTGAAATTACCTGGAATCACTGAACACCGTTTATTATGTGTCGACACAATGGCAATAACAACTTCAGCATCCATTCTTCACAATTGCTTTTTTTTTTTTTTTTTTTTTTTGCAGTACTGGGGCTCAAACTCATGACCTTGCGCCTGCCCGGCAGGCGCTTAAGCCACTGAGCCAAACTCCCAGCCCTGTTTTATTTGAGGCAGGGTCGCACTATGTAGCTCAGGTCGGCCTTGCGCTCACATTATAGCCCAAGCCGGCCTCCAACTCATAACGCTCCTCCTACCTCAGCCTCCCCAGTGCTGGGATTAAAGGCGTGCGCCACCACACCTGGCTCACAATTGCATTTAATTTCACAAGTACATTATCAAGAATTCTTTAGATGCCATCTGTGTTTGTTTTCCCTGTTTTTCTTTATTTAAAAAATTTTAATTATGATTCATATTTTATTTTGTTGGTGTGCATGCTGAAGTATGTTTTTCAGAAAAGTCACAAGGGTAGGATAGGTTCTGAGTTTTTATATTCCCAAACATTTTTAAAGGAGAGATTTAAGAATTATTACTAAAAGGTTCAATTCTATTTTATTCTGTTCTATTCTGTTCTGTTCTACTCAACTCTGTTTTTTATTTGTTTGTTTCATTTCTTTTCTTTTTTTTAGACAGGGTCTCACTATGTAGCTAGGTTCACCTCGAACTCGTGGCAATCCTCCTGCCTCAGCCTCCCAAGTGCTGGGATGACAGATATGCACCCACAGGCTAAAATGTTGTATCTTCAGAAAGGAATATCAATATATTAGTACTTTCAAACAAAAATTGTTTCTATGCTCATCACCTAATAAAATCAATGTTTCCATTTGTCTCCATACCATGTATCCATGTCCTGCTGTGTGGATATTGAATCTAGAATACTACAAATTAATTTTATGTTTTACATTTCCACTTCCTATGAAAATCTTACCGTGTCTTCCTTCTCTCCCTTTCCTTACCTTTCCTTCACTGTCTTTTTTTTGACCCTTGGGCCTCCTTTAGAAAATAAAAAATTAACAGTCCAGAATGAACTCGTTCATAGTTTTCTTCTTGTTGCTTTTCCTATATGTGCAGTCATCCTTTGGTCCCTGTGAGGGACTGATTCTGGGGTTCCCCCCGCCTCAAATTCACAGATGCTCAAGTCCCTTCTACACAAAAGTGCAGTATTTGCATGAAGCTTACACATGCCCTCCTGCAGACTTCAAACGCTGACTTATAGTATCTCATTTAATGCGAACGCCATGGAAATAGTTGCACTCTATCGTGGGGGGGCAGTGATAGGAAAACACGCCCCTACGCGCTTAGTATGACCACCTTTTTTTTTTTAATATTTTCTATCCGTGTCTGGTTGAATTCATGGATGCAACAGCCACAGAAACAGAAGTCCAGTGGCATAATAATAATAAAAAAATCATTAAAGCAATTTCAAAAATGGATGTATTTTTCTAAGTTTGGGTGCTCCTCGGGGCGGGAAGATGATGCTGGCTTTATATCGTATGCTGTAGACATAGCGAACCCCTAATCTGCTTGCTCCCCAGAACCTATGTCGCCTCTCTGCTGCCCCCACCTGGCGGGAATGCGCACACTCTCACCCACCTCTGTTCTCTATTCGCAGCCGGGAGCACCAAGTACTTTGGCACCGCCAAAGCCCGCTACGATTTCTGCGCCAAGGACCGATCAGAGCTGTCCCTCAAGGAGGGCGACATCATCAAGATCCTCAGCAAAAAAGGGCAACAAGGCTGGTGGCGAGGGGAGATCTACGGCCGGGTGAGGAGGCAGGGCTGGGCAGCCAGCGCCAGGGTGTGGGCGTGGGTGTGAGTGTGGGTGGCCCGGCCAGGAATCTGCACTGGAGTTGTGGAACGGAGGCGATAAGGTGCAGTGGAAAGGGCCACAGATGTCATTCATTTGTGTAACCTACATTTCTTTATTGAGCACCTGCTATCTTCCAAGCATTCTTCTGAGTGCTGAGGATGAGAAAATTACTGTCCTCATGAAACTCACGGTCTAGTAAGAAAGGTGTAACCTAAACGTGTGACATCATTGAGTGGTCCAGATTAGGACAGGGAGTCACAAGGTGACAGAGACATCCCAAGAAAGCCCCTGACTCACTCTAGGAGCAGTTTCAGATGACTTCTGAGAGGCCACACTGATTGGTGGGGAATAAATCAAGTTAGCTAAGTAAAAGGATCACCAGTAGGGTTGGAGGAAATGTGTCCAACAAAAGAACCAGCATATGCAAAGGCCCTGGTATATGTAGGAATCACAAAAGCAAGGATTTGTGTCTGTCTTGTTCTCATTACCAGTGCTTAGAACAGTACCTGGCACACTGTAAGTGTTTAGTAAATATTGAATACATGAAGAGCAGACCTGATGGTAACCACTGCTTCTTTTGCCTGCTTCAGTTTAGACTTTCAGAAATAGGTTGAGCCTGGAGGCCCTTCAAACCAAATTGCTTCTGCTTCACTCTCATTTTTGTTCCACCCGGGCAAAGTGTCTTCTTTATTTCATCCACGGATGAATTGCTGGCCTCTAGAATTCTTCCTTGCTTGGATAGTTTCTTCAAAATATTTGTTGAGTGACGACAAGGACACTAGTTAGGGTTTACGTTCTCCTGGGGAAAACATGTAGGAAAAAAACTGGTCAGGATAATTGCTGAGGGGAGTAGACTGGTTAAGGAGATTGCAGGGTGAGTTTAGTGAGCAGTAGAGAGGACTTCAGAAGAGGTTTTGGGTATGCTTAGAAAGACCTGAGACGTACAGAATTCATCCATAAATCCATTTACAAATCCTCATCTTCTTTTCATGTCTGTCCATCTCTATTTGTGCATCTGTCCATTCATCTATTTATCCAGCCACCCATCCACTCACCTGCTCAAACATCCACCCATCCTTCTGTCCATCCACCCAACCATCCCTCTGTTCATCCATCCACCCATTCATCTACTGACCCATCCACCCACCCATTTATCCATCCACTCATTCATCCACCCATCCACCCATCCATCCACCCAACCATCCATCCATCTATTCATCCATCCACCCACCCACCCATTCATTCATCCATCCACCCATCCCTCCATTCATCAGTCCATCCACCCAACCATCCATCTGTTCATCCATCCACCCATTCATCCACTGACCCATTCACTCACCCATTCATTCATCCATTCATCCATCCACCCACCTACCCACCCATCCATCCATCCAACCATCCATCCGTCTATCCATCCATCCACCCACCCACCCATTCATCCATCCATATATCCATACATCCAGTCATTCACTCATCCACCTGCTCATTCATCCATCCATCCATCTGTCCATCCATCCATCTATTCATTCATACATCCACCTGCCTATTCATTCATCCATCCATCAATCCCCCACTCATCCATCCATTCATCAGTCCACCCAACAATGCACCCACCTATTCACCCATCCATCTACCCACCCATGCATACATGCATGCATCCCACCCGTCTACCCAGCCATCTCTGCCTAAGGATGCATGCATCCATCTGTCCACCTCTACCTGTGCTTTCGTCCACCCACTCACCCACCGTGCACCCACCAACCCCCGCATTCATTATTCCACCTGTCTATTCATCCAACAAATATGTATTAAGTACCTGCTGTGTATCAGAAACTGTTCTAAATTCTTGGGATTCGGTGGTGAGTAAGGTAGACAAAAATCTCTGCCCTTGTAGAGCTCACTTTGTGGTGTGTTGGAGGGATAAAAATAAAAGCTGTAAATAAGTAAAATATGTGACTGATCAGATGCTGGTACTATGGAGAAGGAGGAGGGGGAGAAGGGGTACGGAGTGTTTGGGTAGGGCTTGTGTTTCAACAGGAAACAAGGAAGGCTTTATTGATAGGGTGGCTTATAAACAGACACTTTTAAGAGGTGGTGGTGGGTTATCTTTGTGTGTGTTTGGATGTTATATTTTCTGGGGGAGAAGAAACAGCACATGCAAAGGCCCTGAGGCAGACACCTGCTGGTATATTGAGGACCCGGAGACCTCGCTGAGCCTGCCCTGAAGGATGTCTCTTCTCTTTCCAGATTGGCTGGTTCCCTTCAAACTACGTGGAAGAAGATTATTCTGAATACTGTTGAACCCTGGTGCGGCAGCACAGAGATGATAAACTGCAGGCTCCAAACCTAGAATGAGCAGGCAGAGACTCTGACAGGTCCTGGCGGGCAGAGCCTGAGTGGACTGTGGAGGGGCCAGCATCCAGCTGGCGGGGCTCCTGGACAATTCCCTGCAGGGTTAATTTATAACACACCTCTTGGGTCCTCCCAAAAAGGCCGGGCTCAAGGCGCCTGCTTTTAATAAAGTGATGAATGCAGGGACCGGTGCCTTCCGGACCCACGCACGTCACCTGGCTTCCTTTCCTTTCATGGTGGGCGGCACAGCTGTCCCTCCTGGGGTTTGCCTGGGGTGGTCCAGGGGGTGCTTTTTGTTCTCCCAAGTGTCCCGGTTTGATGATAAAGTGTATGGTTACTGGGTCAGGTTGTCCCCCTCAGAGGCGAACCCCACGATAAAGATTTGGGGATGCAAGATTGTATCTGGGTGCTGAGCTCAGCATGCAGCCAGGAAGGGGCGGGGAATACGGGTGGCAAAGAAGGGAACCAAGATGGGGTATCCATGGGCAACTGGGCCATTCCTACTGAAGTCAGTGTGGAGCATGCTGGGAGCTGAAGGATGAGGAAGCTGAGGTACTGAGCCGGCAACTCCTGCGGCAGTGCGTGAAGGCCTCTGGGTACTGGATCCTTTATGCAGAGATGACTGAATCGTAGGCACCTACACAGGGGTCTTGAGTAAGGGGGCGTCACCGGAAGGAAGTCGACACTTGTTAGAAAAGGGAACCAGGCTGCTTCTAGAACAAAGGGATTTGCAGCCTTTGATTGGTCATTGGGGTGGGCTCAAGTCCAGCAAGTGTCCACTGGCCAGGAGCCCAGCTCAAGACCAAGATCACTGGATGATGGTCACACTCAATTTGTCCTAGAAGTTGTTGAATTTTCTTTCTTTCTTGGCTGTTTTCCCATTTTTTATTATTACGTATTTGTGACCCATAATAAATAGTTCATTGTGGGGAATTGATGCATATACATATTGCATCTTGATCTTTTTTTTTTTTTTTTTTTGTGGTGCCAGGGATCGAACTCACAACCTTGTACTTGCCAGGCAGGTGCTTATGCTGCTGAGCTAAATCCCCAGCTCACACATTTTGATCTTTTTACTTCCTCTTCCCCTCCTCTCCTTCCCATCTTCCCGAACTCCAGATCACCTTCCTACCTCCACAAAGTGGCCTCTTTTCTATCATCTATCTTTAATTTGCTCTTTAAATTATTTATGCATTGGGCTTCTCATTTAAGAAAGACCACATGATATTTAGCTGTGTCTGATTTTATTTCACTTAGCATTATGGTTCCAAGATGCATCCAGTTTCCTACAAATGACTCAAGAGTATCCTTCTTTATAATTAGTACTCTTGTGTATCTATAGATAGATTTTTTTTTTTTTTTTTTTTTGGTACCAGGGATTGAACTCACAACTTTTCGCCTGCCAGGCAGGTGCTTAAGCCACTGAGCTAAATCCTTGGCCCTATTTTTTGAGACAGGGTCTCACTATGCAGTACAGGCTGGGCTTGAGTACACTTTGTAGCCCAGGCTGGTCTTGAACTCACAACAATCCTCCTGCCTCAGCCTCCTGAGTGCTGGGATTAAAGTCGTGTGCCACCACGCCTGGCTTCTGTATATATCTATATCTACCTACATCATCTATATCTACATGTCATCTCTATCATCTATGTCTATATTTATATCATCTATGTCTATATATCATCTCTACACATATACCTATATCTATACCCATACCTATATCTATATATCTGTATATCTATATCTATATCATCTTTTTATCACATTCCTTTACTCACTCATCTATTGATAGACATGGAGGCTGCTTCCAAGATTTAGCTGCCCCAAACATATGTGCTGTGTCTGATTTTATTTCACTTAGCATTATGGTTCCAAGATGCATCCATTTGTACTGCCCCAAACATATGTGTATGAATACCTCGCTATGGTGTGATGATTTGAATTCTTTCAGGAATATGACCAGAAGAGATATGGCTGAGTCAAATGGAATTTCTTTGTGATTTTTTTGGAGAGATCCCCATACTGATCTCCATAGTGGTTGTACTGGTTTACATTCCCACCAACGATGAAGACGTGTTCCTCCCCCACCCCTGCCGCAGCGATCGTTAACTTTTTATGCAGTCGGCGCCATCATCCTGTTAAAAACGTCCCAGCCTTGTGGGGCTGGAGCTTTGGATAGGACAGAAGGATCTTGGGTGCTTGGGCTTCTGCAGCTGCTGAAAAAGCCTAAGAGTGAGAGTAGGAGAAAAAAAGGGAAGAAACAGAGGAAAAAGAAGACGCACAGATGCAGGAGGCGGTCAACACGCGTACGTGCAGAGCTGAGCGAGGTATGACTCGTAGGTTAGGATAGCGAAGAAGATTGTTCCAGAACAGAGGCGCCAAGCCTTTTCATGCTGTTATTCCACCCATCAGACCTCTGCAGGTCCAGGTGAGGAGTCTTTTTTACAGCTAAAGCAGCCTTCCGGTCCTCAAGAAGTAACACAGGCAACGGTTACCATGACCCAGGTGTCCCCCGTGTTATCTACGGCAAAGCTAATGGGAAGCCAGAGAGGTACCGTCCAGCTGTAGGACCTCTAAATTAGTGATCCCCTAAGTCAACTAAGACAGAGTAAAGTTAGAGGGCGCCTTTAGGGCCCTCTTGGTAGCAACTCCCTCATTTTGCATAATACTTTGCATTTGTGATTTGATCAGGGTCTCAGTGGGTCTGCTGAAAAAGCACCATAGCAAAGAATCAAGGTGCCATGCTACAACAGAAAACGATTGACTGCACCCCGGGGTTCATTCCATTGTCACAGACTTTTGTACCGCCATGGTGGTCCCTGACTGTCCTGGGCAGAGCCTGCTCTGGTCGCAAGAGAGTTACAGGAACTTTGGAAGATGTGAGAGCTGGGGAAGGTGGTGGCAGGGGTGGGGAACTGGGATAATCTGTTCCACTCTCCTTTTTTTTTTGGTGGCACCGGGGATCGAACTCACAACCTTGCACCTGCCAGACAGGCGCTTAAGCCACTGAGCCAAACTCCCAGCCCTAGTTTTTTTGAGACAGGGTCGCACTATGTAGCTCAGGCCGGCCTTGCGCTTGTGTTGTAGCCCAAGCCGGCCTCGAACTCACAACGCTCCTCCTACCTCAGCCTCCCGAGTGCCCGACTTGTTCCACTCTCCTTGTGCGGCTTTGACAGCCTTCTCTCTGCAGTGGATGCCACCATACGTAAGTGTGAGAGAATCCTGTAGAGCTTTCTCTCTCCTGGGCCCTCAGGGAGGGCAGTGGGGAAGCTTCTTACATCACACTGAAGATATCTGGGTTGTGGGTGAGATCATATGACAAAGAGATCTGTCTCTGGGTCACCTCAACATGTAATTCTTTTCTCTCCTGCCTGTTTCTCAAAGAACCCTGCTTCGCCTTGTTGCAAGAAAAGCTGACTCAGACTGTTGGGTGTTCTTCCGCATCTATTATTTATGGCCAGGCTTCTTTTTCATTTAATAGATTTTATTTTTAAAATTGTGGTAAAAGACACAGAACATACAGTTTACCATCTTCCCCATTTTAAGTGTACATTTCAGCAGAGCTAAGTATATTCACAAGTGTCACATGACCATCACCACCATCCGTATCCAGAAGTCTCTCATCACCAGAAACTAAAGCTCCATCCCCACTACACTTCAAGGCCTGATTTCCCTCTTTCCCCAGCCCTTGACAATCACTGTCTCTTGGCCAGATTTGTATCCAGATTCCTTAAATTTTTTTATGTTCATTAGGTCAACATTCAGAATCTCTAAATAGACTTTTGATATTCAAAAGCCATGAAGTTCCCTTTTTTTGGGGGTGAATCTCTTTCAGGCTACTAGAATAAGGCTTACTAAGCAAAAACAAAGAGAGTTGATATGACAGACCAAGACTGGAGCAGAGCCATGGACTTCTAAGTTGATTTGGAGGACAAAAAGTACTTCCAAAATATTTATTTGTGATTCAATACTTTCAAATGTGACCCTATCCCATTGATAAGGGAGGCAGACCCCCACACTGACCATTCTGCCTTGCCTGGTCCTGTAATAGTGAGCATTGTGAACTCTTCAACCCCACAATCAGCTTTGTGGACAGTCACTTATAACAGTCAAGGCTCCAGAAAGATTCTAAGATCATCTGTACCCCTGTACAATTAGCTATAAAACACTGAGAGAATGACTGCATGTGTCTGAACCACAGAAAGATGAATTCACCTGCCCAAGAGCCAGCTTTCCATTGCTGGGACAAAATCCTTGATATCCACAATTTAAAGGAGGAGAGAAGCTCATGGTTTAAGGGGTTTCAGTCCATGGTCAACTGGCCCCATGGCAGAGACATCATGGCGGAAGGGTGTAATGGAGGCAAGCTGCTTGACTCGAAGCAGCTGGGAAGCAGAAGTAGTGGAAGAGTCTGAGAGGAAGGGGCCCGGGATCAGACATAGACCCCAAAGTCATCACCATGACTCATTTCCTATCAGCCTGTGTGGCTATGAGCTCAACAGTGGGACAACGTATTGATGAGCTTAGAGCTCTCATGATCCAATCACCTCTGCAGAGGTCTCCTAATCCAGTCGAGTTGACGATTAGATTAATCAGAAAAGTATCCAAGTACAAAGCCACCCTCTTAACCATCACTAGTGGCTGGGAGAGGGCCTTCGGTGTCTTAGTTCTCCCTCCAACTCCAGGTAGGCTGATACACACGTAACACCTGAGCACACCTCCCCAGGTAGAGGTTAGGATACAGCAGCTTGAGGTAAAGTAGATCTGGGGAACAAATTTAGCGGGAGTAGTGGAGTCCTGAGTCATCAAAGACTATAGCAGGGCCTGGGAGGTTCTGCCCATCTGTCTTAGTTACTTTTCCCTCCTTGCTGAGACAAAACACCTGACACCCAAAATAAGGGAAGGAAAGGTTTATTTAGCTTACAGTTTTTTGGAGGTTTCAGTCCACAAGCAGCTGGCTCCAAGGCAGGGTGGCATGGCACTGGGGCAGCACTTCAAGGCAGCAGCCGCTGAGCAAAAGCAGCCAGAGTAAAGGCGGGAAGAGCAAGCCCCTTCTCCTCCTTTGTATAGTACACAGGACACCCCTTCCCTCCAGGGTTGGTGTAGGATCCACAGATCTTGCCTTCCTTTGCACAGGATGAGGATATTTACAAAGTCAGACCCCTGGCTCCCTGCTGAGTCTCTCAGTTAAACTTCTGACCTTCTCAAATTGACACAGTGAACAGGTAACTGCTGTGCTCTACACCCCAGGATGTAGAGCTGCTGAGTTACTTAATTAAGCTGCTAGACTTCTCAAGTTGACACAATGTATAAACCATAGCACCATCCCTAATGACTCTTCCATGTGGGCAAGGGAGCCGGTCATCTGGCCTTGGCGTGGTTGAGGTCCTGGGGTTGTTCTCGGTGTTACTGAGCTTCACTGTTCTTCAGCTCAGGCCGAGATTTGACCCCAGACATACACTGGCCTCTCACCCTGGTCCTTTAAGCCTTGACTTAACACAAGATTAGATTGGTCACCTTAGGCTAAGTTTTGCTGCGGTAACGAGCGAGCCCCCATCTCAGAACCTTACGCACAGCTCCTCCGTGTGTTGGCTTCAACGCTGCAGTAAAGGTGAAGTTTCTGGAGGGGGAGAGAGAGGATGACCTGAAGAAACCCAGAATATATCAGGCCCATGACAGAAAGAAAAGAGTGATGGATGGCCACCTGGGGCACACTTCACTTCCTCTACTGTTTCATTGGCCAAAGAAAATCAAATGACTTAGAGTAAAATTAATAGAGCACGCATGTGTAATCTTCAAGGGGAAAAGGTGGTAAATATTTGGAGTCCATTGGACAATCACTTATCTAATTTATTCATTGATATTCACTTGCATTTGTGATAAACACACATCAGTGTCACTTGTTATGGCCAAGTTTTATCCCTCTCAAAATGTACATAGTGAAGTCTTGAGCCCTCCCGGGTCTCAGAAGATGACTGTATTTGGAGATAAAATCTTTAAAGAGGTCATCAAGGTAAATGGGGTCATTAGGATGGCCTCTAACCCAGTCTACTTGGTGTCCCGATACAAAGAGGAGATTAACACGTGGACACACACACACACAGAGATGACAGTGGTGTACTCAGACACAGGAAGAAGGTGGCCATCTGTAAGACAAGGAGAGAGGATGCCACACGAACCAGCCTTGTGGACACCTTGATCGAGGACTCTAGCCCCCAGAGCTGTGGGACCATGCATTTCTGTTGCATGAGCTACCTAGTTTGTGATGTTTTGTTACAGCAGCTCAAGTAAACTCATACACTTGCTTATTGCTACATGAGTCAGGCAAAGTGCCTCATAGATTGCAAAGTGTGTACAATCTCACCGGGCCTGTAACAATCAACTAGGCCACGAGGACACAGCATGGTGCCTTCCAAGGCAAGGGAAAAGGGAAGCTCTAGGAGCAAATGTATATCTATGCTAGCGTAGGATAGGGATGGATGAGCAGAGAGGAGGAAATATCTAAGGCGGCATCTGCATGAGGAGCTGCAGGGATTTGCCTAGGAAAGATGGAGAGTGGGGAAGCTTTTACAGGGGTGGAGGTGAATGAGGAGGTCCTGGTGGGTTCTAGAACTTCCAGGGGACCATTTGGCTTGGAGAGGGAGGAAAGAGGGAGACAGTGTCAGAAGTTGGGCCAGTCCTGGGTAAGACCCCAACATGACCCCAGCAGGAGGGAATAACTGGCTTCCTCGGGATTTTTTTTTTTCTGGGGGCGCTGTTCTTGCTGGAGTGGCGGAGGTGATGAAGGACCCTTGGTCACCTTTGGGGGACCCAGGTGTGCCCTGGAGGGACCTGCTGTTGGTCGGAGAGTTGAATTTGAGGGAATAGCTCTTCTCCGAATATACCGGCACTGAGGGGTTCAAAGACCACGCGGCGGCCTCACGGTGCCCCATCCTGGAAGTCTTCAGTAACCGCTGTGTTACTTCTGGCTTCTTGGGACACACACACACACACACACACACACACACACACACAGAGTCATGAGTTTACCAGGGCTGCCATAACAAAGTACCACCAGTTGGGAGGCTGAGACATCAGATACTTACTGTCTCATACTCCAGGGGGCCACACGTCTAAGGTCAAGGCGGTGGCCACCTGGGCTCCCTCTGAAAATCGTGGCACAGAAGCTGTTCGCCTCCTGGGACAGCGGTGGCCTTCTGTCACCTGCGTGTCCTTGGCAGGCAAAAGCCCCACTTCGGCCTCCGCTTCTGCCTCCACGTGGCTTTCTCTGCCGCTCCAAATCTCCCTCTCCTTTCTCTTGCAAGGGAAATCCACCTGTCACTGGATTGGGACCTACTTGAAATCCGGAAGGCTTTCTTCTCTAGATCCCTAACTCACCACATCTGCAAAGTCCCTATTTCCTTTCAAAACCCTTTTTTTTTTTTTTAAGTGTGATACATAGTGATAACACACCAGAAGAGAGGGTCCTTCAGAAGGGACCACAGGGAAGTCACCTCATGCAGTTTTAGGTTTTTTGTTTGTTTGTTTGTTTTATTTTGGTACCCTGGGATCGAACTCACGACCTCCTGCTTTCCAGAGCAGGCACTTGAGTCACTAAGCTAAACCCCCAGCCCTCCTGATGCAGTTCAGAAGGCAGAGAAATATGGAGTAAGTGGCACGGGCTGCTGCCTGTGGTCGTTACCGCTTCTTTCATCTCTAGCGATTCTAGGAACCTCGGCTTGGGATTAATGTTTTGGGAGGGAAATGCTTTAATGCAAAGCAATGACTCCCGAATGGTGAAATCCCTGGCCATAAAATCACGCACGGCGCTGCTTTTCATTGGGGGTCCTGATCGTTTGGCAAGAGGACTGTTCACCCCAGCGAAGCACCCCTTCAGGGATTCAGCGGGATGGTTCCTAGGGCTCCCCCTCTCCTTCAGCTGTTTTTCACCGCAGACCTCAGCACCACCCCATTTGAAGCTGTGTGCTGCCCTCTAGTGGCTTTCGGAGATAGAGCGTCAGTTAGGGTGCTAGATCCTTTAGAGACCCAAACGGTGCTGGTTTTACCAGTTGGCACAGGGTTTGCCGGTTCTCATGGTGTCAGTACTTTCATCATGGTTGGTTACAAATCCGTCTTAGGCTCCCCATTTCCCATTCACCGGGAAAAGCACAGCCAACACCAGAGAGCTCAGGCACCAAGGAGGCTGATCCCTTAGGGTGTCCCCTAAGACCTTTTGTTAACTGTCACCTCTGGTCACCCCGTTCCCACGGGGCAGGAAGGGGCAGAGGAAGGGGCTCAGCCGGATGTGGCTTCAGCTGGAGTTCACTTAGCCATTCTCACCACGCAGAAAAAAACAAAGCCGGGTACGAGCTAAGTAAGCAGCGTTGGCTTTTGATTCTATTTTTTAAATTGACAAATAAAAATTGACAGATAAAATATATACCGGCCAGCCTCTGCGGTCACAGGTTCTACATTGGTGGGGTCAACCAACCACACATCAAAAATATATTAAAAATGTAGCCATAACGAATGCACACACATCGTGACATTTCGGATCGTCGTCCCCTAAACAATACAGCGTAACAACTATATACCCAGAAACTAGGTTGTGTTAGGTGTCATGAGTTACCTAGGGATAGTTGACAGACTACAGGATGGTCTGCACGGGTTCTGTGCAAATACTGAAACCTCCCCCCTTCGTTTTTTTTTTTTTTTGGTCTTTGAGATAGGGTCTCGCTATGCAGTTCAGGTTGGCCTTGAGCTCACTTTGAAGCTCAGGTTGGTCTCGAACTTGCAATGAGCCTCCTGCCTCGGCCGCCTGAGTGCTGGGATTACACGTGTGCGCCACCACGCCCAGCTCTGAACCTTTTTCTATGTGTTATGCTTTAGGCCTAAAATGTTCCCACTAAGTTTCATGTGTGTGGAAGGCAATTGGACCCCGGGGGATGCCGTACTTATCTGTGGATTCAGCCAACCGCTGTAAGGAGGTGGGGCTTGGCTGGAGGTGGTCACTGGGGGAGGGCGTGGCCTGCAAAGCTGGATTCTTGTTCCTGGCTCCTCCGGTCTGTCTCTGCTTCCTGGCTGCCCTGGGTTGTGTCCTAGTCATTTGCCTGTCGCCGAGACACTATACCCCATGGCCACGACTTAAAGGAGGAGAAATGTATTTTGGCTCGTGTTTGCGGGCCATGGCTGACTGACCCCCAGGCAGAAGGAGCACAGCTGGGGGGCATGGTGGAAGCCAGCAGCTCGGTCGCGGTGGTCAGAGATCAGGGAGAATGGGGGAGCCCTGGAGAGAGCTCCTCCATGCCATAACCCCCGTGACCCACTTCTAATCAGGCCTCATCTCCTAACACCAGGTCAGCTATAGAGTCCCCATAATCCACTGACCCTTCCACAAGCTCCATCTCTGAGTGCACCGGGTTTTGGGGGGACATTTCTTGTTTTTATTTCTTTTTTTGGTACCAGGAATCGAACTCACAACCTCATGACTGCCAGGCAAGCCCTTAGGCCACTGAGCTAAATCTTCAGCCCTATTTTTTTTTTTTTTTTGAGACAGGGTCTCACTATGCAGTTCAGGTTGGCCTTGAACTCACTTTGTAGCCCAGGCTGGTCTCGAACTCACAATGATCCTCCTGCCTCAGCCTCCTGAGTGCTGGGATTACAGGCGTGTACCACCATACCCGGCTCTGGGGTGACATTTCAGAAGCACAAGAGGTTTGTATCCACCATGCCCCTTCTGCCATCTTGTTTCTGCCTTGGAGCCAGCCAACCACAAGCTGAAACCATGAGCCACCACGACCCTCTCCTCCTCCAAGATGTGGGTCTCAGGAATTGTCTTTTTTTTTTTTTTTTTTTTTTTTTTTTTTTTTTTTTTTTGTCTTTTTTGAGGCAGGGTTTCCCTATATGGTTCAGGCTGGTCTTTAACTCACTTTGTAGCCCAGGCTGGCTTCAAAGTCACAGCAATCCTCCTGCCTCAGCCTCCTGAGTGCTGGGAATGGGTATTGGCTTAATAATGGGAAAGTAACTAAGATAATAAAGGACTTAGGCATTCGTGGATTTCGCTGTCTTCTGGAAGTCCTGGAAATAGCCATGTGCTGTGGCTACTGGTGTGGCTTTGAACACTGGTGCAGAGATTCCTGGTTAAGTGCTTGCTGTCAGTTCTTTGGAGCACAAACCCAGAAGAGAAGCTACTGGATTTTTATGGTAATTCTATTTTTAATTTTTGGGGGGAAGGCCCTCTCTCCACAGTGGCTTTATCATTCTGCATTCTCACCAACAGCTCCCAAGGGTTTCAAGTTCTCCACATCCCTGTCCCTGTTGTAACGGGGGGAAGGGAAGTCTGGCTGTGGGTTTGATTTGCATTTTCCCGATGATTAGTGGCCTCCAGTGTCTCTTCACGTATGGGAGGCGTGGGAGAGGACGGTGATTCAGACTGAAGGGTGGAAGTGTTTGGTTTGGGATTAGCACGAGGTGTCTGCAATTTTCAGGAATTGCCTTTTGAAATTGGGGGCACAATCTTTACAGTTACGCGTTGCCGTCCTTTCTCTTTCTCCCATGAGGCTTTTAAAAAGTGTGGATGGTGCTGATTTTTGCAAATTCTTTCTCATTCTTCAGCGTATTATTGGAAGCTTTAATTAATCTGGGGTCTCTGTCTCCTGTTGCTCCTTCTCGGTGATAAAGCTGAAAAGCAATAAACATGATTTGAAAACTTCCGCTTTCATAATTGTCCGTGACAGCGAAGTTTCCAGAGAAAGGGGCTGTCTCTAATTTCTTGTGTTAAGGGCTCTGTTCTCTTGACTGACTCCTCTTGTCATAGCCTGTGGTGTTTCTGAAGCCCCCTCTTGGATTCTTGTCAGTTCTGTGTCCTGTCTCCTGGTTTCCATCTGTCCCCCGATTAGTTTTCTCTTTGCTTCCTGTTTAGACATTTTTTTAAAAAAATTTTTGAGACAAGGTCTCACTGTGTAGCCCAGGCTGACCTCAAACCCACAGAGATGCTCCTGCCTCAGCCTCTCCAATGCTGAGATTACAGGTATGCACCATCATGCCTGGCTTGGTCAGTCATTTCCTATCTATTTTGTTGCTCCTCTCTCTTCCTTCCTTCCTTCTTTTCTTTCTTTCTTTCTTTCTTTTTTATTTTTTGTTTTTTTTGTGTGTGTGTCTTTCTTTCTTTCTTTTTTCTCTTTCTTTCTTTCTCCTTCCTCCCTTCCTTCCTTTCTTTCATCAGTATTGTGGATTGAACCCAGGGTCTTCCCAGCCCTTTTTATTTTGGGACGAAGACTGGGATTGCACTTTCAATAGTCTTGCCTCGGGCTCCAGGACTTCTGTTTTTCAAATACTTGGTTTTAGGCCTTTTCCTGCAATCACTTCATGTATTTTAATTAGGACAGACAGTGCTAGCTGCTACGACAAGCAAGCTCCCATCTGATAATAGCTGAACATAATTGAAGCTTAGTTCTCACTCTGTGGTTCAGTGTTAATGTTCTTGATTTAGTGGCTTCTGGGCAGCTCTCTTCCAGAGACCATCCAGGGACCTAATTTTCTCCCATCTTGTGGCTCTATCAATCCCTACAGCTCCCCAGGGACTGTCTGCTGGAAACTGCATCTGGATATAGGAAATGAAATTCTGGAAGATGAGGCAGATCTATGGATTGACTAGGTTTGGAAATGGCATACATTCTCTCTCCCTGCATTCCCATTGGCGAGACCTCAGTCACATGACCACACCCAGCTGCAAAGAATGCTGGGAAGTGCACTGTGGCTCTGTGCCTGTGAATATGAAGGAATTCCTTTGCTAAACAACTACAGTCATAACCACGGTTTCTCTCCCTCCAGCTCATCTCTAGCTCATTTTTCAGTCTGGATCTATGTTTTGAAGATGGTTTCCTTTTCCTCTCCACCTCTCTTTTTAAGAGGTAAGGTCTTCTTTCCCTTCGTGTGAATTCAGGCCATTTCTTATGACTTGCTTCTTTGATGAAATCTGGGATATACCAGCCACCTTTCTGTTGCTAGGATGAATGTCACTCAAAGGAGAAAAGGTTTATTTCAGCTCACAGTTTCAGAGTTTTAATCATGACTGGCTGACACCAAGGCTGAACAATCATGGCAGAAGGGCATAGTGGGGAAAAGTTGCTCACCTCATGTTAGCCAGGAAGGAGAACTAGAACAAAACAGCCAGAAAGATCAGAAGGGGCCAAGGACAAGAGTATATTCTTCCAGGCCAGGCCATACCCTCAGAGACTGTTTCCTCTAGTCAGGCCCCACTTCCTAATACCACATTCAACTATGAACTCATTTGTGGATTAATTCCCCAAGTCCCACCTCTAAACACATGAAGCTTTTTCAGGGGATAAGTCCCAAATGCATGACAGGGGTAGTTCCAAGCCTCAGCTTTAAGAGTGCCGCGACCCATGTGGCTCCTGAGTTTCTTGGGATGAAGGACTCCCAGAGGATGAGAGAAATAAAGAAAGAGACAAAGCTGGGGTCAGGTGGAGTCTTTATCCTCCTAATGGCAGGAAAGGTACTGCTCAACCAATGCAGCATGTTTATTTATGTACAGGGAAGGATG
>RJWM01036912.1:0-17816 GCA_004363535.1 Dasyprocta punctata
GTGATATGGAACATTATTTTCATGTATTTATTTGCCATTTGTACTTCTTTTGAGAAGTGTGCATTCATCTCAGATGCCCAATTTTGGATTAGGTCTTTAAATTTGGAATCTGATTTTTTCTATTATTTATATGTTCAAGATATCAGTCCTTTGTCTGAGGAAAAACTGGCTGAGGTTTTTTTCCATGTAGGGGGTTGCTTTTGCACTCTGTTGGTGATTTCTTTTTCTGTGCAAAAGTTTTTAATAAGAGGAGATCCCAGTTGTGGATTCTTTGTAGTATTTCCTGTGCCATCAGGGTTTTGTTCATGAAGTCTTTGCCTATACCTATGTCTTCAAGAGTTTTACCTATTCTATCTCCCAGGATATTTAGTGTTTCTGTTTTAGTAGTCAGATCTTTGATTCATTTCAGCTTTAGTTAGTGCATGGCGAGTGGTATGTGGCTAGTTTTGATCTTTGGCATTTGGAAATTCAACTTGTCCTGCACCATTTAGTAAAGAGGCTATCTGTTTTCCAGTGAAGGTGTTTGGCTCCTTTGTCAATGATAGGGTGGTGGAGTGTGTTTGGAGCTATTTCTGTATCTTTTGATTTGTTCCTATCTTTTGATTTGTTCCATTAATCCTTGGGTCTGGTGTGTTTGTTTATTTGTCTTTACCAGTACCATGCTTTTTTTTAATGGTAGTTTTGTAGTATAATTTCATGTTAGGGATTGTGATGCCCTCTTCCTTGCCTTTGTTACCCCAGAATGGCTTTTGCTATTCTAAGTCTCTTCTGGTTCCAAATTAATTTTAGGGTTGTTTTCACCAGTTCTGTGAGGTATCCTTTTGGTATCTTGAGCAGGATTGCATTAAATTTGTATAACAGATTTGGAAGTATGGCCATTTTCACTATATTGATTCTGTCTATCTAAAACCAAGGGATATTTTTACATTTTTTGATATTCTCATATTTTTTATAACCTCTTCAGTCTTATTTTTCAAAATAGCGTAGTTTTCAGTGTAAAGGTCTTTCACTTCCTTCGTTAATTTGATTCCCGAATGTTTCAATTTTTTTCGATACTACTGTGAAAGGTATATTTTCCCTAGTTTCTATCTCATTGAATTTCTTATTTGTGTATAGGAATGCTATTGATATTTGACATTGCATCCCACTATGCTGTGGAATTTGGTGATTAAATCTAGGCATCTATTGTTGGAGTTTTAGAGTCTTCCATACAGAGTATCATGTCATTACAATTCAAAGAAGTTTAGTTTTTTGCTATACAGAAAAGAGAGTTAACATCATTCCAAGCATGAAAAGCAAAATTTTCTCAGGGATTAATATAACCATCTCTGCACATGACTAACAGAGAAACCAAGGAATTGAAGGAGTCTCATGGCTCCCTTAAAACCATGTTTCACCCACAAGTTCAGCCAGAACCCCAGAAGAAAGGGAAATATCCCTGAGGCTGCATCGCCCCAGGGATGCTCTGTTTCTATCTGAGGATCTTCCTATGTTGGTTCAATTGTTCCACAAAAAACATGAGTAGTGATGCAGTGAAGAATCAATGCAACTCTGTGCAACTTCAAAGCCATCAAGGGCCAATTTTGTGATGTTCTCTAAAGGATGCACAATGATATGGGATAGCAAGGTGATGTGAAGATCCTGAGGGAAATACCATAGACACAGAGTATCATCTCCTTTTACCTAAAGATAGCTACACATAGTCAAACAAGTGCAATTGACCTGGTCACTCACCACAAGCGACAGAGGTGTGGGGGGCAAACACACATGTGCAGTGCTGCCCCCACTCTTCAGTTAAGGAGAGGAGGCGTGGGTTAAGGAGAGCACTCTGGGTTCCTAATTCTGGACAGGGCTGAAATTCTTTGTTTTGTGAAAACTTTGACTTCAGCATACCTATTGATAGTTGCAATCCAGGTAATTTTGATATTGTTTGATATTTTAATAACATTGTATCATTGTTTAGCAATGTTGGACATTGGGAGAAAGTAAAAATTTAACCCTTTTAAAATGCTTTATTAGTTCATTCCTGCAGGAAATAATGACTACATTCCTTGCCAAAGTCTAACTTATGTGCCAACATGTCACAAAAACTGAAACTTCTCCAGGGAGTTTTCTAGTGACCATGTTCAGATGGCTTATGGTACAAGATTATAAGAACAGCAGAGAATAATAGACATGTTCCAGGATTTATAATCCAAAGATACACTTTCCCATATTAGAAAAGAAAAGTAAATCAATCATCTAACGATTTCCATGATTGTTTCCCTGATTTAATGAAATATAAGTTTATATCCTGAGGAAGGTTAAATAAATGAGAGGACAATGAAAAAAGTAATTTCAATGCTTAAAATATTTTTCAAAATATTTTCACCTCTAATGGATATAGTTGGATAAGGGGATTGGTTACTAACATCGTATACCACAGCAGGACAACCATGAATGACAACAAAGATTTAAATATTTCACATAAGCAAGAAGAAATGACATTGAACTCTCCCACACAAACAGATGCTACTTGAGAGGGAGGATATATTAATTATCCAAGCTGAACATCACATTATATAAGTGCATCAAAATATCATATTGTATCTCATAAGTACATTCAATAACTATTTGTCAATTAAAAATGAAAAAATACAGTTTTAAATTATGCTTTGCATTTCTAGTTGATTTATCCAACTCATCATGCTGTTGGATTTCACAGAGTCAATCAGGTTCCATAAGACTGAGTAAAATGTTTGCACTCTGTCCAGAGTGGTATTCTGGGACAGTGCGGGTAGTGACTAAAGATAATCACAGCAGTAGTAAAATAGAACCAATCTATTGGCTATTCCCATTCTTGCATATCTTACAAAAAATAGCCATTTCTGCAACAGTCTACTTTATCAAGTTTCCTTACCTTTATTTCACCACACCCCTGACTTCCTCGTGGTCCACAACTTCCTCATAGCTATTTTCACCTCTGCATTTCTGAGTGTGTAGATGATGGGGTTTAGCATGGGGGTGAGGACTGTGTAGAACACAGCCACAAGTTTGTCTTCAGTGAAGGTGGAGGAGGGTCGCATATAGAGGAAAATGGCAGGTCCAAAAAACAAGACGACCACAGTGATGTGAGAGACACAGGTAGAGAGGGCTTTGCGCCTGCCCTCTACAGAATGGTTCCTCAAGCTGACCAGGATGATGACATAGGAGCACACCAGTATTATGAGGGACACAACAGAGATTAATCCACTGTTGGCCAATACAGTGACGCCTTCCACAAAGGTGTCAGTGCAGGCCAGCTTGAATAATGGCTGGAGGTCACAGAAATAGTGGTCAATCACATTGGGACCACAGAAGGGCAAAGGGATGGTGACCAGAATCTGAATTAAGGAGTGAAAAAAGCCCCCCAGCCAGGAACCAGACACCAACATGTGACACAGCTGGCGACTCATAATGTTCATATAGTGAAGAGGTTTGCAGATGGCCACATAGCGGTCATAGGCCATCACAACTAGCAGGAGGATCTCAGCAACCCCAAAGAAGTGGAAAAAGAATATCTGAGCCAGACAGCCCTTGAAGGAGATGGTTTTAATCTCAGCGAGTAGATCCATGATGAATTTGGGGACCACACTGGAGGAGTAACAGATCTCCACCAGGGACAGGTAGCCCAGGAAGAAGTACATGGGGGAGCGCAGGCTCTCACTGACACTGACCGTCAGGACAATGAGGCCATTCCCCACCAGCGTGGCCAGATACACAGGAAGGAAGAGCACAAAGCATGCTCTCTGCACCTCTGTGTCCTGGAAGAGCCCGGTGATGATGAACTCAGTCACATTAGATGTGCTGCCCATGGCTCAATTCAGGGGTGCTGGATGCTGGATGCTGGATGCTGAAGAGCCTAAAATAAAACAAAGGTTCCAACACTGATTCACTTCATTTATAGAGCTGTAGAGACTTTAATACAGTTATTACTCAATCATGCATGTAGCCAATATGTAATCTTCCAGCATTAAATATCAGCCTCTTAGTGTTTTGTTTTGTTTTGTTTTGTTTTGTTTTGTTTTTTGTTGTTGTTGTGTTTGTTTGTTTGTTTTTGGTATGGGGAATCAAATTCACAACCTCACACTTGCCAGGCAGGTGCTGTGCTGCTGAGCTATATCTCTGGCCCTCTGAGTGTTTTATACTGATGTGATATATGTAATTTTAGTACTAAAAAAAATGAGGAACAAATAAATCAGTATTTTCTCTAGATTACATATGATTTGATGACAAGTCCTAAGACTCAGGCCAGTTTTTGTGACTTGGACCACAGGTATTTCATTTACAGCAAAGTATTCAGGAATTGGGCGCCACTTGAATACATCTTCACCTCACAATGATGACTTTTCCTCCTGGGGAATCACTTTGTCATATCTATCTTCCTACGTTCCTTGTGGCCTTCACCCATGCATTGGGACATAACAGCCCATTTTCTCTAGCTACCCCTGCATCACTGCTGCCACCTCCTTCTCAGTGCTGCCAGATGATGTCTCCATTACCAATTGCCTTAGTGTCCCAACATACCCACCCATCCACTCTGTATTTGTGATCAGAACACTGCTTCCTACACCATCTCTCTGTAGGCCATGCTACTGTTTAGGAATACCCAGGGCAACATTCATTCCTCTAACTTGTTCTTAAAGACCCCCCTTCTCTGACCCACCTCTATAATTTGCCTTTTTACCCATATTCAACTTGCCTCTATTGGTGTCAGGTGGCTAATCCCTGCCACTGAACTTACCTTCACCAGAGATGCCCTCTCCCTCTCCCATCCCATCCTGCCCAGCTCCCAAGCCCAGCTCCTGTCCTGCCTGCTCAGTGAGCTGGGCCTTTGTTTCCTCAGCTCATGTGCATGTTCTCTTTCCTGAAACTGAAAAAATACTTCACTTTCCTTAAATGTCAGTCTCATCATGCTATTTCTTTACACAAATCATAACAACTTTTCACCGCCCACAGCATCTCAGTGTTCTTAGGAAGATTAAGAGCCTTCTTGAACTGGCTATGACCTATATTTGCACATTTAATGTCACTTACCTCATTAACACAGTATGACAGTTTCCTAAACCAAAAGGCCATCACACCTTTCCCTGTTTATCACTCCTTCTCCCCAGATAGCCCAAGAACCTCTCTACTGCAAAAGGAAAACATGCTTGCCTTTGTGTTCCTATAGTATATCATCATCTCTCTCATGAAAATCCACAGATTGTTTTGTGAACATAGCTTAGTGTCTGTGTCTTTATCCACAAGTATCGATTCTACTTACAAATTATACTGAATAGATATCTTAAATTTTTATTATTATTTGCATCTTTATACATAATATTAGCTACCATCTCAATAGTACTTGTTATATGCCAAATAGTTTAGAAATGTTCTCTGTATATGAATTCATGCAACTTTCACAATACATTTGTTACCTTTTTAACTTTGAAGAAACAGAAACATAAAGCAGTAAATTAAATCAAATCACCTAAGGCTGCCTAACAGCAGACACAGGATTTTATGCCCTGCAGCCGAACCATAGATGATGTGCTCCTTAAGCCCTGCCCTGTATCATCGGAGGCAATAGAGTAGGGATATAACACACAAGAGAAGTGTTCAAGTGAAACAGAGCCTTTCATGGGAGTCAAAGGTAAGTGAATTTGCCTACCTGAAGACTCACCTCATATCTGGGCTCAAACATATTCTCATTCTGATCTATCAAACAGATGGAGGTAATATACCACAGTCAACGGGCACATTTTTCAGAGGTAAGAAGAGAATCACGGGCAGTCTAGCTTTTTTCAAGCCTTATTCCCAAGAGAAAGAATACCCAAGAGGTTACCTGTTTGAAAACAACCGTTTCCTTCTGTCACGCATGTATTTCTCTCTGTTCTACCCCCATCCCTCTATGTCTGCCCCTTAAATGATGATAAATACCTTTGTTTCCCTAAACACACAATGCTGCCCTCCCTGGAATCTCAGGGGAAAAAAAGATGATCAACTCTTAAACACATATGAATGTGTAGAATAAACTCTAGCCAACATGCTCTTTTTGTGCCAAAGCACAGTGATAGCCTGCAGACAAATGCTAAATTAAAAATGAAAAAGAGAGCTGAATTTGTTGATGTGAGCAATCTCACAGTGATGAAATAAAATCTGTACCCTCTCCCAGGCTTCCACTTGGTAATTATTAAATGATACCCTGATAGAAGCACCAAATTATAAATAGCTTCAAAACCATCACAATTCATGCTACCCATACTTCGCTGCATTGAAAATACTTAATTTGATTCATCTCCCCACAGAGAATCACCAAACCCTACCACATCATTTCACAAATGAATTTCTGTATCTCTGAGAGATAAATTGGCTTGCCCAATAACCTATGCTGCTTAGAAACTTTGCACTTGGTTTCAGGTCACATCACCCACCTTTAGGTCACCAGAGCTGGTATAGGGTAGCTGTGCTTTGCAGCATGGACTTCGACGAGAAAGATTTCAAATGAGCTTGATAAATCTCCAGTTCAGTAAGAAGTGAACTACTTTGCTAGAAAAGACTATTGTGCAAGCACCAAGTTTGGAGAAACCAACCCAATTAGGTTGGCTGGAGTCCCTGAAGAGCCTGGTCCTTGTTCATGGAAGTAGTCTTGGCAAATATGACCACCTGCTGATTCTGGCTTGCAGCAATTGAACTGGGAAAAATGACTGGGCTCCTCCCTGAAAAGCCTGGTCCTTAAGTGCATGAGATTTCCTCATGGAAATCACCACTTGCCTGACTTCTTACTGAGGACCCAGTGAGCAAGGGTCAGGTCACACTCAGTTGAGTCACCCTGATGGTGCTGATGTTTGCAAAGACATTCTTCTAACTCCTCTGTGCATGCAGAAGATGACAGAGGCTAAGGCAGGTTGACTGGGTTCCCCAGACCAGTTATGCAGTGATGTGACTGTTAACTAGGTCATAAGGCAGTGCTCCTCAACATTAGGCTGCCTTTGATGGTCCAGGGTAGTGTTACTTCTGCAATTCAAGGGCAGGAATGGGTACCAGCAACAAACCAGTGGTCTGGTACCTCCTAGATAACCAGGTAGATGATGTCTAAGACAAATCACAAAGACAGAAAAAGGTGATTTGTAGCAGTGTTCGTATTTGAATTTAAAACATTTAAGAAATAAAAGCTATGGGAACAGCAATCTCAGGGATGACAAGATCCTGTTGTGGTGTAGAAATATGTCACACCCTGAAAAGTCCAAGCACTACAATTAAATACCAAGCTTGTTGAAGTCTTTGTCATAAAGTAAGCCAGGTCTTTCAGCCAGGGACCAATTCCCTATGGGCTTCCTTTTCTCTACAGTAAAACTTTTCCAAAGAAACTGATTGAGAAAAGTTTCAATGTGTTTCAATTATGTTAGTGTCATTTCCATACTGTTTTTGTACCCAGTAAAGGAAAGAAAATGAAGAAATTTGAAAGTTAGATAGAAAAAGCACTTTCTCCAAGAGTTCATTACTTAAAATAAACAGAAAAAAATAAAGAAAAGAAGCCTCCAGGAGTGCAGCTCTGGCTCAGTGGCTGACTAGTGACCTGACTGCAGATGTGTGCTGCCCCTCCCCACATCTCACTGCCCTCTTTCCACTTCTATCCAAATGGCAGAGATCATCTAGATCACCTCACCAGATCTAACGTTCAAGCACTGATGTACAGTATTCATGGATAAGATCACCTCCTCTCCCCGTGCCCCCACCTTTCTCTGTCAGTGATGACAGTGATGGTGATCTTGTAATACTGAAAATGAAGAGATGATGAGGTCATGGAAGTAAAATTATTGTTTTAAGGAGGGAATGATTAGCTGCATCCAATGCTACAAAAGATCATTCTGAGAAGTGGTTAGTCATGAGGTGTGTCTTAGTTACTTTTCACTCGTTGCTGAGACAGAATACCTAGCGCCCAAAATTAGGGAAGGAAAGGTTTATTTCTTACAGTTCTTGGGGGGTTTCAGTCCATACTTAGTTGGCTCCAAGGCAGCATGGTGTGGCAGGGCCACCAATCATGGCCGCTGCAAAACAGCAAGGTGTGCATCCGGCAAGAGAGAGAGCGAGAAGGGCCAGGAGTTTAGCCCAGTGGCTTAAGTGCCTGCCTGGCAGGCATGAGGTTGTAAGTTCAATCCCTGGTACCACCAAAAAAAAAAGAGAGAGAGAGAGCAGGAGAGCAAGACCCACTTTCCTCCTGCCTTACTCTGTATGTGGCCTCCACCCCCTGGGCAGATGCAGCATTCATATCACCAATCCCAGTGCTACACAACAAACCAATCACAAATGCCAGACTCGGCCCCTTCCAAATTACATGAGGACTTGAGGGGACACAGGGTCCAACCAATATAAGGTGGGAAATGCACAGGCCCTGAATCCATTCCTGCAACAAGGATGGAGAGTCCTAGAATGGATTGACTGCATTGTCCCCGGGGAGCTGTGGGTTTCCATCCTTGGGACCCAGCTCAGAATCTCTGTCAGGGTTTGGGTTGTGAACAGGTGACCATGAGAGGTTGTGTCAGAAAGCTGGTTCATGAAAGCCTGAGATTAAAGTGGTCAGCCTCAGAGCCACTAGGCCACAGTCTGTGACTGTTTTGTCCTTAACCCTGAGTGCCAGCCGCAGTTTGAAGCAGATGAAAATGCAGAAAGTCCTGTAGCTTTGTGCTATCCAATTCAGTAGCCACTAAATGTACTTGGATACTTAAATGCACATGTAATTAAAGTGGAACAAAGTACATTTTTTAACGACACTAGACATATCTCAAACACTCAGTAGCCACATGACTTGGCCACACTATGTATCAGCACAGATAAAGAAAGAAGAGTGCCATCTTCAGAAGTATTGTATTGCAGTATTGATCTGGACCACACCTGCTTCAGACAATAGAAGGTTTACTTGAATGTGAGCTCTGTGGAGGGACTTCCTCTATCTCATGTGCCATTGTGATCCTAGCACTATAAACAAACCCCAGTACATAGCTCATGTTCCGTTATTCAGACCAAAGAAACTATTGAGTGATCCTAAAAACCTGAATTGGGTAAGTAAGTACGTTTTGCTACAGTAAATAATGTGACAGCTACAAGGCATTATAAATCATGTCTCTGAAAATATTTTCATTACATGAAAAACTGAATAAAATGCTTGAAACTTTTTGCCAATTCTTAGACTGATTCTCCCTCTTCCTCTTTAGGCAAAGAGCAGAGAACTAGGTACCAAAAAGTGTATCTTGCCCCTCCTCCATGCCCCCTGCACCTAGGGCAGCCACAGAATCATTAACTGCCCCTCTTCCTTGCCCCCAGACCTAGGGCAGCCACGGGGCCATCAGCAGACTCTCCTCCTTGCCCCTCCGAACATAGGGCAGCCACAGGACCATTGGCTGCCCCTCCTCCTCAATCCCTGAACCTAGGACAGTGACGGGATCACAGGTCACCCTTTCCCCCACCAAAAACACCACTGCAGCCCATGTACAATCAGCACCCCCTTCTACCACCTGCAGAACCTTGCTAGGCAGATGGGATTCACAGCAACACCTTACCCCCACAGAGGACCTCAGTGGACTTACAACAGTGTGATGAGTTTCCCCCTTAAATAGAGAACCTTAGTGGGTAAATAGGAACAGTAGTGAACTCCCCCACATCTATAAGACATTTGTGAGCCTAGGAAGAATGTGAGTCCTTCCTCCATACAGAGAACACCAGGTGGGTTTAGGAGAGTGCCAATAAGGCCTCCCCCAACTTGGAGGAAATCAAAAGGACTTATAAGACACCCAGTGACACAGTAGGGTCCCAGATGAGGTGAACACCACAGCCAGGTAGATCTGGCAGCCTGGAACAGCCTGAATCAGTTGTAGTAGCAGTATTAACTAAGGGTTGACTTACATCAATACCCCTAGGCTAGTCAGCCTATGAAGAATATAGGATTCACCCAACAGGCCCTGCAGGAGGAATTCAGGTGACTGGCCCTCCCCTTCATGGTAGGATCCAGCAATTAGTCAAATATCAACCATACAGTAGAACCCTAACACATGTAATATGGACAGTTGAGACTAGTGGGATTGAAAGACCAAATAATGGCCTAAGAGATGAAAATGACAACACGGAAAAGCAAAATGCAATCTCATACATCCAGTCCATCGGGAACAAGTACAGGAGACATAGACATAGAAGACATTAAAAGTCACACAACTGAAATTTCTGAAAAGATATTAAGTGAAATAAAAAAAAATAAACCCATGAGGTTATAGGGGATATCAGATAGGAAATAATCTCTCATGTAAAAAAAGAAATGACAACCTTAATAAAGGAGTTGCACTGCATAGCTGGAGAAGACATAGATTAAAAAGTACAGGAGCAGGGGTTAATGATGGAAACCTTAAATGAACAATACCGAAAAGAAGTAGAATGCATGAAACAGATTCAAAGAGACATCCAAGAAATAAAAAATTCTATTGAAAGCTGGCAAAACTCTTTGAATGAAGCTGAGGATAGAATTTTGGACCTTGAGGACAGGATCACAGCGATCATGAAAGGAAAGAACTTTCAAAAATAACAAGGCAGCATGAAATTACAATTCAGCAGCTTCAAGATGATGCAAAGAGAAAGAATATAAGGCTAATAGACATCAATGAAGTTGCATGGGTCAATGCAAATGATACATGAAAAGTTTTCACAAAGTAAAAGCAGAAAATTTCCCAAACATGGGAAAAGAATCTGATATTCAGATAAGTGAGGCATATAAAATGCCAAACAGTCATAACCAAGATAAATCTACAACCAGACAAATAAAAAAGCCAGGGTTTAGCTCAGCAGCACAAGCACCTGCCTGGCAAGTGTGAGGTTTTGTGTTCAATCCCCAATACCCCCCAAAAAAAAAAGCATTAAAAGAAAAGATCCCAGAAATTCAGCATAAAAACAGAATACTACAAGCTGTTAGAGAAGAGACACAACTCATCTATCAAGAAAAGCCTATTAGAATCAAGACAGACTTCTCAGCAGAAACCCTCAAGTAAAGACAAACTTGGAGTAAGGTGTTTCAAGTTCTGAAAGAAAACAACTTTCAACCCAGATTGATGTACCCTGCAAAATGTTCTTTGAAATTTAATGGAGAAATAAGACACTTCAATGACAAAGAAAAACTGAAGAAACTCTTGTCCACCAAACCAATCCTAGAAAGAGTGATGAAAGACTTACTAGAGAGAAATAAAAATGAATACAATTCTCAGAACAACAACAGAAAGAAACCACCAGACAGTGAAAGGAATTAAACAAAGGGGAAAAGCAGAAAACCAACAACAGGAAAATAACATGACAAAGTTGAGCCAGTACATAACAGTTATATGCATCAATGTAAAAGGCCTCAATTCACCTATTTAAAAAATGAAAAAAGGAGGGGTAACTACTCTGTTTGCAGACAGTGTAAGCTTCAAAACAAAAATAATCAAAAGAGATAAAGAAGGTCACTACATACTTTCTAGGGGGAAATTAAAGAGGAAGAGATTATGATCATAAATGTATATGCACCAAATGTGGGAGCACCCAACTATATAAGATGAATACTATTAGATATGAAAAACCAAATACACAATAACACAATTGCAACAGGGGACCTTAATACCCCATTGACACAAAAAGACAGCTCAGCTAGACAAAAAGCAAAGAAACAGCAGAGCTGACTCAAACCTGTAAACAAAGGGACTTAGTAGACATTTACAGAGTGTTCCACACAACAACATCACAGTACACATTTTTCTCAGTTGCACATGTATGTTCTCTAAAATAAACCATGTATTAGCCCATAGAACATGCTTAAGTAAAAGCAAAGGAACTGAAATTATCCCATGCATATTATCTGATCATAGTGCACTGAAATTGGAATTTAATTGCAAAAGAATCTGCAAAACCAACATGAAATCATGAAAAATAAATAACAACCTCTTGAGCAACCAATAGGTTAGAGATTAAATTAAAGAAGAAATTAAACAATACTTAAAATTCAATGAAAATGCAGATGCAACATACTGAAACTTGTGGGATTCAATGAAAGTGGTCCTAAGAGGGAAATACATAGTGATAAATGGTCACATCAAGAAAACAGAGCGTGCCAGACCTGGTAGCACATGCCTTTAATCCCAGCACTTGGGAGGCTGAGGTAGGAGTAGCATTGTGAGTTCAAGGCTTGCTTGGGCTACAACGTGAGCACAAGGCCAGCCTGAACTACATAGTGTGACCCTGTCTCAAAAAGCTAGGGCCGGGAATTTGGTTCAGTGGTTTAAGCACCTCCCTGGCAGGCACGAGGTTGTGAGTTCAATCCCTGGTGCCACAAAAATAGAAAAGAAAACAGAATGAGCATAAATAAACAGCCTAATCCTACACCTCAAGCTTCTGGAAAAAACAAGAGCAAGTCAAGCTCAAAGCTCATAGAAGAGAAGAAATTACAAAGATCAGAGCAGAAGGTAATGCAATTGAGACTAAGAAAACTGAAAGCTTTCACTCTAAAATCAGGAACAAGACAAGGATGTCCACTATCACCACTCCTATTCAATATAGTTCTGCAAACATTAGCCAGAGCAATGAGACAAGAGAAAGAAATAAAAGGAATAAGGATTCAAAAGGAAGAAGTTAAATGATCACTATTTGCAGATGACATGATACTCTACATAGTAGACCCTAAAAACTCCATCAAAAGTCTACTAGAGTTAATAAACAAATTCAACAGTGTAGCAGGATACAAAGTCAACACTCAAAAATCAGTAGCATTCCTGAACACAAACAACAAATTCACTGAGAGAAATATTATGGAAATAACACCTTTAACAATAGCACACAAAAAGATCAAATGATTAGGAATCAACCTAACAGAGAATGTAAAAGACCTATATGCTTAAAACTATAGTACTCTAAAAAATGAGATTGAAGAGGATATTAGAACATGGAAAGATATCCCTTGATCTTGGTTAGGAAAAACCAACATTGTGAAAGTGGCCATACTCCCAAATTTTTATACAGATTTAATGCCATCCCAATCAAAATACCATTAACATGCTTCACAGATCTAGAGAAAACATACTTAAAGTTCATTTGGAAACAGAAGAGACCTAGAATAGAAAAGGCAATTCTGGGCAACAAAAGCAAGGCAGGAGGCATCACAATTCCTAACTTAAAATTATACTACAGAGGTACAGTGACAAAATCAGTATGGTATGGGCAAAAAAATAGACCTGAGGATCAATGGAACAGATTAGAAGATGAAAATACAACAACAAAGACACACAGTTCCCTTATATTTGACAAAGGGGCTAAACATGTTCACTGGAAGAAAGTTAGCCTCTTTAATAAATGGTGCTTGAACAATTGGTTTTCCACATTCCAAAGACTGAAACTAGACCCATGTCTATCACCATGCAATAAACTAAGGTCAAAATAGACCAAAGATCTAAATATTAAAATAGAAGCACCAAATCTACTGGAAGACAAGGTAGGTAGAAAACTTGAAGACATAGGGGTAGGCAAAGAGTTCATGAACAAAATGAAAACCACACAGGAAGTACTTCAAAGAATCAACAACTGGGAACTCATCTTATTAAGAACTTTTTTGCACTTCAAAAGAAATCACCAATAAAATGAATAGAAAAGCCACAGAATGGGAAAGAAATTAAACCAACTGTCCCTCAGACAAAGCACTTATATCCAGAAGTTATCAAGAGTTGAAAAATATCAGGTCCCCCAAATTCAAAGACCCAATCCAAAAATGGCCATTTGAGGAACTCCATCCAGCCAAGTGTAAGGCCCTGGGACCACACTCCAGGATGCATGCTCACTAGCTGCACAGAGAATCCGAGCTCTATTCACCTAGGTGTCCCAGCACAATCCATCAGGGAACACCTGGCCAGCATCACAGGACACAAAGGTACCAAACCCAGCTCAGCCCAGAGCCCCAGAGCTGCTCATCAGGGAGTGGACAGCATAGTTGCAGGGCCTTGGAGAATTTGAGCTCCACCCATCAGGCCACAAGGCCCCACCTCCATAGTTCAGGAGTGTGGCCACATGGCAGGTTCTGGAGGTTGTGAACTCCACCCAGCCAGGAGCAAGGCCTTGGCACCATATGCCTGGGGCACTCTCTGGCTAACCCCATGCTCCAGAAGCTCTGAACTCCTTGCAGTCAGATGAAAGGTTCTGGTGGTGCCACACTCTGGGGTGCACTCCACCTAGCTACCTGGGTCCCAGAGATTCTGAACTCCACACAGCTAGGCACAAGGTTTCAGTGCCACACACTGAGGATGTGTCTCTGCTAGCATCCTCTACAGCAGAGATTCTGAACTCTACACAGCCAGGTTCTAGGCCCCAGGCAAGCTCCACGGGTGTGCCCCTGCTAGCTTCAGGGAGGATGCAAGCTTTGTCCAGCCCAGCAACCCAGAGCAAACCAACAAAGTAAATCACGGGAACACATAGCCAGCCTCACAGGTCACAGAGCACAAGGATATGGAGCCATAGTTTGGGGGTATGACCCCAGTAGCCACAGGGATATTTGAGGATTGAAGCTCTAACCAGCACAGTGTTAAAGTGCAATCCATTGGGACGCTGCCTGGCCAGCAACACAGGTCTCAGAGGAAAATGACAAAATGAAAGACAAAGATGCAGTCTCAGTCATCCAGCCCACTGAGAACAAACCGGAGAGACACTGAAATGGAAGGCACTGGGAATCACACAACTGAACTTTCTGAAATGATAGCAAATGAAGTAAAGAAACAACTCCATGAAGTTATAGAGGAAATCAGATCAGAAATAATCTCTCAGCTAAAAAATGAAATGGCAAACATGATGAAAGAAATGTTGTGTGTATCCAAAGAATACCAAGAAAAAAATAGAATAACATAAGAAAATGATGGAAACTTTGAATGAACAATATAAGGCAGAATTATAATGCATGAAACAGCTTCAAAGGGATATTCAGGAAATTAAAAATTCCATGGAAATTTGGCAAACCCACTTGAATGAAGCTAAAGATAGATTCTCAGACTTTGAAGACAGCATGCAAACTTATGGTCACAAAAGAAAAGATCTCTTAAAAATAGCAAGGAATTGGGAAACACTTCAACAGCTGCAAAATGATGACAAAAGAAACACTCTAAGATTGATAGGTGTCAATGAAAAAGTAGGGTTCAATATGAATGACCTGCAAAGACTATTTGCAGAAATAATAGCAGAAAATTTTCCAAACATGGCAAGATAATCTGATATACACATAAGTGAGGCATACAGAACACCACTCAACTATAACCAAAATAAATCTTCACCCAGACATATAATAATTAGGGTATAAGAAATTCAGCACAAGAACAGAATACTAAAAGCTGTCAGAGAAAAGAAACAGATCACCTATGAAGGAAAGCCTATCAGAATGGCAGCACACTTCTCAACACAAACCTTCAAGTCAAAAAAAGCTTGGAGTCAAGTATTTCAAGTCCTGAAAGAAAGCAACTTTCAACCCAGATTGATATATCCTGCAAAACTATCTTTAAAATTTGATAAAGAAATAAGACACTTCCACAACAAAGAACAACTGAGGAAATTCATGGCCACCAAACCAACACTATAGAGAGTAGCAAAAGACACTCTAGAAAGAGACAAAGAAAACTATAATTCCAAGAAGGACAGCAGAAGAAAACCACTAAGCAGGGCAAAAATTAAACACAAAAAGTAGAAAAGCAACAACGGAATGTTAACAAGACAGGAAAAATTCATTACAACTCAATTCTACCCATGAATGTAAGTGGTCTCAACTCACCAATAAAAAGAAAGAGAATGGGTTAAGCAGAGAGGGTTAAGAAACAAAATCCAACAATATGCTGTGTACAAGAAACACATTTAACTCAAAAGGAAATCCACAAACTAAAAGTTAAGAGTGGGAAGCAATATTCTATGCAACAGGAGCCCAGAAAAAAGCAGGGGTAGCTATTTTGTTTGCAGACAATGTGAACATCAAACAAAGAATGTTCAAAAGAGATAAAGGTCACTACATACTTGTTAGGAGAAAACTTCAAGAGGCAGAGATTACAATTATAAATATATATGTACCAAATATGGGAGCAATCAACTATGTAACACAAATCTCAATAGATATGAAAAACCAAATAAACAATGCTACAGTTATACCAGGGGATCTTAACACCCCGTTGTTACAAAGAAACAGATCAACCAAACAAAAATCAGCAAAGACATAACAGAACTGAACCAAACTTGTGAACAAATGGACCTAGTAGATATGTACCGAGTGTTCCAACCAAAAATATCAGAACACATATTCTTCTCTGCTGCACATGGGTCATTCTCTAAACCACATCATACACTAGCTCACAGAACTGCTTAAGAAAATACAAAGAAACTGATATAATTCCATGCATATTATCTGACCATAGGGCAATAAAATTATAAACTAAGGACTAAAAACCCCACAAGAACCCCATAAACACATGGAAGTTAAATAACACTCTCCTAAACAATCAGTGCGTCACAGAAGAAATTACAGAAGAAACTAAACAGTATCTAGAATCGAATGAAAGTGTAAATACAAACTACTACAACCTATCGGACACAACGAAAGCAGTTCTCAGACGAAAATTTGGAGCACCAAGTTCCCACAACAGAAAAATGGAAAGAACACACAAAAACTACCTCATGCTGCACCTCAAACTTCTAGAAAAAGAAGAGCAAGTCAAGCCCAAAGCCAAAAGAAGGGAGGAAATTATAAAGATCAGAGCAGAATTAAAGCAATTGAAACAAAACAGCACAAAGAATTAATGAATTGAAGAGTTGGTTCTTTGAAAGAGTAGATAACATTGATAAACCCCTAGCCAACTTTACCAAAAAGAGGAAAGAAAAAACTCAAAGCCATGCAATAAGAAATGAAAAGGGTGAAATCACTATAGATTCTGTGGAAATACAGAAGATCATCAACACCTACATCAAAAACCTCTACTCCCATAGGTTCAATAACACGGAAGAAATGGAAAGATTTCTAGAAACCTATAGATTACCAAAGCTGAATCAAGAAGATGTAAAACTGCTGAACAACCCAATTTCAGCTAATGAAATTGAAAATGTAATTAAAACCTTACCAACAAAGAATAACCCAGGTCCTGATGGATTCACTGCTGAATTCTATAAGAAATTTAGGGAAGACTTAATGGCAACACTCACCAAACTCTTCAATGAAATGGAAAGGGAAGCAAGTCTCCTTAACTCATTCCTGGAAGCAAGTTTACCCTAATACCAAAATAAGAGAAAGACCGAACCAAAAAAGATAATTTCAGGCCTAGCTCCCTAATGAACATAGATGCAAAAATCCTCAATAAAATACTGGCGAATGGAATGCAACAAGTCATCAGGAAGATTATGCACCATGATCAAGTGGGATTCTTCCCAGGAAAGCAGAGATGATTCAATATACACAAATCAATAAATGTAATACACCATATCAGCAAAGCCAGGGACAAGAATCACATGATCATCTCAATAGATTCAGAAAAAGCTCTTGATAAAATCCAACAATCATTCATGATAAAAACCCTACAGAAAATCAAAATAGATGGCTTCTACCTCAACCTGGTGAAAGCCATCACAAACCAATGACCAACATCTTACTAAATGGACAAAAACTGAAAGCTTTCAACCTAAAATCAGGAAAAGACAAGGATGTCCATTATCACCACTCCTATTCAGAATAGTTCTGGAAAAATTAGCCAGAGCAATTAGACAAGAGAGAGAAATAAAAAGAATAAGGATAGGAAAGGAAG
>RJWM01036913.1:0-17817 GCA_004363535.1 Dasyprocta punctata
TGCGCAAATTGCAACCATTGTCAAGCTTCTATCTTCCGGTTTTGTAAACCTGCAATGTTGTGTATTTATGCTAGTTGTTTGCTTGTCTCTTTTGCTTGTTGTTTTTACTATATATGTCATTTTTTTGTTGTTGTTGTTGTAGTTTTTGTTTGTTTTGTTTTTCTTCGCTTAAATAAAATTAAAAAAAAAAAAAATAAAAAAATAAAGTCATTGTAGATCACTGAACATTTGGGTTCATTTATCTGGCTAGCTTGGGAATGGTCCAGCATTTCTGAGAAATTTTTTGATAGAGAAAACCCAAAATGAAAGTAAGACGATTTGTCTAATATTATTGAAGCAATGAGTTAAATCTGTTCCACGGTCACTGCTCAAATCGTAGCAGGAAAGTTTTCTGAGAAACAGGGAATCCATCTTGTCTGATTTCTAACTACCTCGCACTCCTCCCACAATAAAAAGTTTACACTCCTGATTAATTTTAAAGGACCAAATCCTCATGATGGAAAGAGTCAATAAAGCAAAACATCTTTTTTTGGAGAAGAATGCTTGCAGACATTCTTGCAACAAACTCAGAGAAAGATGAAAAGTTTGAGCCCACCATAGGCAATTTAGGGAGATTTTGTCTCAAAAGTGGGAGGAGGGGAAGTGGAGACTGGGCATACAGCTCAGCACAAAGGCTCTGGGTTCAATTCCCAATAGGAAAAATGAAAGGAAAGGAAGGAAAGGGGAGGGAAGGGGAAAGAAAGGAAGGGCCTTCTACTCATACTGCGGTACACTCAGATGATTTCAGAAAAATGTTATTTGTAAAGAGACACAGAAGTCTCCTATGGGTTAAACTAAACCAAATTATCAAAATGGTCAGCTGAGAGAAGTTACATTTCAAAACGTTCATGGAGTGAACATTCCTTATCATACTTTCAGAACTCAGCACACTGTCACCTCCTGCTCAGGCTTTTATTCTTCTAGTGTCAACATTAACTTCACCACCTAGACAGCAGCACATATGGTTTATGACTGACACACAGTACCCACAGAAAGCCCCATCCTGTGATTCACATCAACTAGTTTAAATCCAGATGTGCTATGCAATCCTATTCCTGGCCAAGGAATAGAACAGCCTCAGTCTGGTTTCACAAGGATAAATAACACCTAACAGTAAGAAACTTCTCTATACTTTTCCTCTCTGCCCTCAAGCCAATTCTTCCAACGTACTCTAATGCTGGTCACTAGCCAAACTTGTGCAATCCTTGTTTGCTCACTGCAAAAATCTCCACAGCAAGTGGGCCTTGTGACATGTTGCCAGCTCTCAGCAAGAAAGCAAGTATATACTTGGTACACAAGTACCCAACCAGGCAGCAAGGACATCAGTTGAGTCATCAGGGATGTCTGAGCTACTCTGGGGACTCTGATAAACATATAACATCCTTCCCTCGGTTTCCTGTCTTTGTAGCAATAAACAGTTGGAATTCAATGCAGGACTGGTCGCGTGTCAAAGATACGCAAACTTCTCAAAGGCTCTCAAAAAGCAAAAACAATTCCATATTCTTCCAAAAAAAATCTACAACATAAAATGTGATAAATAAAAATTCTGCAAAAGGCCATAAAAGCATGCAGTTTAATTATCAAATATTTATTCTCACTCTTTAAGAGAAACTAAAGGAAATAAAATGCACACTATCACCTCAAAATAGGACCTTAATGCTGACCTGATATATTTCTTATGATAGCTATATATTAGGACTAGATCAAATACTTCAAACGATGTGGACCCATCAGTTTCCACAGTGTGAAAGGGCGAATGATACCTCTGGGCCCTTGTAAGAGCCATCACCCATGCTCAAAACAGCTCCACACATCCAGATGATCACTACCAGCTGCTACCAAAGGAAGTAGTATTTGGCCACGATGAGTTAACTGTGGTGTCAATTTGAGTAAGAAACATCTAGTGAGTTAGTTACCACAGTTTCAGGTGTGCCTGAATGATGAACTAGCTGAAGCGAGTAGACCAACCCTAGGTCTTGTAGCCTTGGTGAAATAAAAAGGGAAAGAAGAAGGAAGTCTCATTTTTTGCTTTCTAGTAGAGTTCCAGTCTTTGCCATCACCATTGGAAGTCTGTCTCCAACATTCCAGCACCCTTCAGCCTTCTATCACAGGTCTTCAGCTTCCCAATACAGACTAATAGGGGACTCTGCAGTGAGCACCAGGCCTTCAACTTTTGACTGTATCCTCTACTCTCCAGCATGCAGATGGCCCTTTTACAGTCAACCATTGTAAGCCTACCTTGTAAACCCTTTATATGTATTATATATGAAATACATATATTTTAGATTAAATCTGTTCCTCTTGTGAACTCTGATACAGTCACTAGTATCCTCCCTTGACTGAATACCAAAATCCCATTATCAGAATGCTATCAATAGTGTTTCTGAAAGATTACCAGTATCTCTGGTTTCTAGTAGTCATCCATTAAAAAGAGAGAGAGAGAGAGAGAGAGAGAGAGAGAGAGAGAGAGAATCTCAAGAAATTTTTCTTTTGGTCACTCATGAACAACAGTTTGGGAGAGTTGATCGATCTGATGCCCCAGGATATTTTTCCTGCATGTGTTTCTACAGATATTAACAAAGCAGTATTAATAGACAGGGCTTGGTAAGCTAAACACCACAGTGACCTCTCTGAGCCATTCAAAGTACTTGAACAAACTGGGCTTTCACAGAGAGATTCAAAGGATCAAACATGTCACTCAGAGCTCATTCTTTTAAAGACCTCACTGACCGCCTATAAAGCAGTGATCCAGAGGAAAAGGGTCCACAGTCACTATTCCAAGGTTAAGTCCAAAGTCCAAAAGCATAGACTCTAGCCATTTTCTTTTCAATAATCAAGGCTATCAAAATAGATGGCTAGGGCCAGGGTTGTAGCTCAGTGGTACAGTGCTTGTCTACTATGTACAAGGTCCTGGGTTTGAATCTCAGCACTGCAAAAAACCAACACCACCAAGATGGATGGCTGTTCATGATGATATCTGATGATATGAACAAGTACAGAGACTGACTTTCTTCAGACCTCCCTGCAAAGGTAGCAGAGTTAAATTACCAAATAAAATGTTACCACACAAATGTTTTAATTTTTTCATAAGTGTTACCTATCATGTCCTCACCACCACTCAAAACTCAGACCTTAGCTCATATGTTAATACCACAAGGCCTGTTTGTTCACAAATGTACCCTCAGAATCCAGACTTTAGTCTGACATACTGTGAGCATTCAAATATTTGTTAAATTTCTTTGACTCTAGCAACTACTTAGATGAGGAAACTAAAGATTAAGATATTTAAGTGGCGTGCCCAAATGTGCACTGCTGGCAAGTGGAAGCATGACGTTTCTTATACCTGCATGTTTTTTAGAAGAGATCTGTGTATAGCAGATATTATAAATTTAAGGCTCAATACAAAGTATAATGAAGCAATCTTTTATTAATAGCCAATGCTAAGGTATACTTTGAGCAAGGTATTTACAATTATACAAATTATTATCTACCTGCAGCAATAGTTCAAAATGATGAAACTAACCAACCAAAATTAAAAAAAAAAAAAAACTAGTTGCACTACAACAATTCTAAATTCACAAGCTAAGAATTCTTACGTGGGACAAATCTGTATGTAGATAAGGTCTGATAATGAAAGCACAGAAAGAGTTAACCTGTTGAAACTATGGCACATATCTTAGGAGTAAATGGAAAGTTTTCTGCTTTAAATGGTTAAGGTGACCAAAAGAAACCTTTAAAATGTGACAACTAGTATCAAGCCAAGAAGTAATTCGGATGTTCCCTATCAAGAAAAAGGCAAAGGAAATAAGATTCCAAGAAAGGAGAAATAATAGAGATTGCAAAGGCTCCAGATCTGACCTAGTACTACCTTTTATGATGGTTTCCTGGGAATATACCAGCCTTTCTGTACTACTTAAGTGCAGAAGTTTCAATATTCTTCTACCTTACAATATGCTAGGTATCATATAACCAAATGTGCAATCTCATTTCATAACACTACACAAGCCGCTGTAAGTTCCTAAAGGATAGTAGCTCAATTCAGCTGCGCACCTGCAATTCTTTAATGTCTAGTTAACCTTGTCTCCATTTCATAAGTTACTTGATGATTACAAAAAGAATGGAAAGACATAAGCCAGAACTGAGAACTGAAGAGAAAGGCAGGATTAGAAAAAAGTAAATAAAAACTCTTTACAAAAAAAGTTTGGAAAAGAACAAAGTATTTTGCTTAAGTAAATTAATTCAATTTGACAAATTTCAATTTCACAACATCTGCTAGGTCCCAGGAACCGTGTTAGCCATGGCCAGAGATCCAAGTCTGAACTGTCTTAGCCCCTATCCTAAGTAGGTTCACAAAGTCCTTGAGTTACTGCTCGGAGGAAGAACTGAAAGAAAGTTTCCAGACAGGTTAAAAAGCAGTAGGATTATCAATTCCCTTCATAAAAGAATACATACTTTTCTGCTTCTCCAACACCAGGGATCAAACTCACAACTTCACGCCTGCCAGACAGGCACTTAAGCCACTGAACCAAACTCCCAGCCCTAGTTTTTTGAGGCAGGGTTGCACTATGTAGCTCAGGCTGGCCTTACGCTCCTGTTGTAGCCCAAGTCGGCCTCGAACTCACAACGTTCCCCCTACCTCAGCCTCCCAAGTGCTGGGATTAAAGGCATGTGCCCGGCTTTCAATTGTCCAGGATACCAGAACAGAATGTGCCAAGGCAATACAAATCTACAAGCAATATCAAATCTCATTTTCACCAGCAGCTTTCAATATAAATTTTTTTTTCTTCTGTCTTGCTTCCTCTCCAGACAGTTCTCAAGTAAATAAAATTGCCAAAAGGAAGAAAACAAGCAATCCATGAAAAGGCAATGGAACCTGTGTGTGGCAGTGCACACCTGTAATCCTACCATTCAGGAAGCTGAGGCGAGAGGGTCACTGTGAACTCCAGGCCTGCTTGGCTGCATAGTGGGTAGGTGGGGGAGGAAGGGAGGGGGAGGAAGGGGGGGAAGAGAGAGAGAGAGCGAGAGAGGGGAAGGGAGGGGAGGGGAGGGGGAAGGGAAGGGGAAGGGAAGGGAAGGGGAAAGGGAAGGGGAAGGGAAGGGGAAGGGAAAGGGGAAGGGGAAGGGGAAGAGAGAAGAAAGAAAGAAGAGAGAAGAGAGAAGACAGACCTGCATGCCTGTAATCCCAGCATTTTAGGAGGCTGAGGAAGGAGGATAATAAATTCAAGCCCAGCCTGGGCACTTCAGTGACTTAGCAAGACCAGGCCTCAATGAGAAAGTAAAAGAGGAAGAAAGGGAGGGAGGAAATGAGAGAATGAAAGAGAGAGCACTGCAGATGTAGTTAAGTGTGAAGATCCTGGGTTTAGTCACCAGTACCACAAAAAATGGGAAGAAGAGAAAAAAAAGAAAACTCAAAGGGGGAATGTGTGAACACACACACAGGCACCACAGAAGGAGAGAAATAATGTGAAGACACAGCAAAGTGGGCATCTGAAGCCACAGAGATCACCTACAGAAGAAACCAAACCTAATGGAGAGCTTCCAGGCTCTAGAACTGTGAAGAAATAAATATCTGCTGGGTATGTCGCATGGTCTCTGGTATTTCTTATGGCAGCCCTAACAAACTAATACATGCAAAACTCAGACAGTTAACTTGAAAAATAAGCAAAGGCCTCCATGAACAAACCCATTTCAAACTTTTCCACTGAATTTCTACTTAAATACAAATGAAAGACCTGTTGATGTCTACTTCTTGCTTATTGGTCCATTTCTGGGTATAGTCTGATACAGCTGAAATGACATGCATTATTTCCATATAATGATTCTTTAACCTTCATCTTGGTCAAGAGACACTTTCCTCAAATCAAAAAGAACCTAACCACTTAAACTGATCATTTATCCCTGTAGTTATCCTCTGATCAATCCATGCATTTATTCTCTAATGTTTAATAGGCACTTCCAACTTGTGTGGGAAATGAAGACCAAGATCTGGAAAGAGTTCCTACTAGTAGTACTAGGAGTATTAGTGCTAGTATCAGTAACAGTAGCAAAGTCAGGCGTGGTGGCACGCACCTTTAATACCAGCACTTGGGAGGTTGGGGAGACTGAGGTAGGAGGATCTTTGTGTGTTTGAGACCAGCCTGGGCTACAAAGTGAGTTCAAGGCCACCCTGAACTGCATAATAAGACCCTGTCTCAAAAAATAGGGCCGGGGACTTAGCTTAGTGGCTTAAGCGCCTGCCTGACAGGTACAAGGGTGTGAGTTTGAGCTCCGGTATCAAAAAATAAATAAATAAATAACAGTAGCAGGCTAAAGTGATACAGGCACAAAGATTCATGAAAACACACTATGTAGAATACCTAACACCAGTAAATTCCTAGGTTTGAGAAGAAAAAGAGTAAGATATTCCTGGCATAGGAAACATGAGGAAAGCACCTACATATAAAGTAGGAACCATTGTCAAAATATCCAAATATGAATCCCAGCTCTAACTCTTAACAAGATGCATGACCTCAGGCAAATGAAAAAAATTCTTTGTTCCTGATCTTAACAGTGCAACCAGAGAATGCATTTCAGGAATTTTGAACTGTCCTACCAACTGGTTGTACTTTTGTTTGTAGTAGGAATACCAGATAGTTCTGTGGGCTGAATCACAGGGAAGAAAAAGCTCAGAAATGAGAATAGAGCAGTATTTTGCAGGTAAACTGTAAGGAGCTTCATATAGCACACTAAGAAGTTTAGATAATAGTTGTCTGGAGTAAAGCTAAACACCTGTAGTCCCACGTACTACAGAGGCTGGGTGAGAGAATCACTTGGTCCCAGGTATTTGAGAATTGTCTAGGCAACACAGGGAGGAGGAGGAAGGGTGGACTGGAGAGGAGAAGGAGGAAAGGTGAAGCGGGGGATGGGAGAGGAGGGAAGGGTGAAAGGTAGGGGAGATAAGAGAGAAATGGAAGAAGGGAGGGAGGGAGGGAACAGTGTGTGCTCTGGACATCAGGAAACCTCTGAAGGTTTCCTAGATACAATTTCAACATGCAAAATTCAGGATTTCTGAAAGACCAGTGTGATGGCACAGTGAACAGTTTGGGAACAGGGACTGCAGTGTGGGTGATGAATCGGGGAAATGCAAGGAGCTGAGCCAAAGAAAAGGAGAACAGAAAAGAGAGGAGAGTCAAAATACATTTTGGAAGCTAAACAATGACCTCCCAAGATGAAACCTGTTTCAAGTAGAAAATGACAAAGGATAGAAAAGTTCATCTGCCTAATTAATTTACACTCTAAATAATTTACATACACACATTTTTAAGAACTAGCAAAACAGATTGGCACTTCTAACCAACAAACAATCTTTTTAAAGAGCAACTTCACAGAGTTTGTATTTTTAGCACTTACCATCTCTGATATTTACTAAAGTTTATAGTTCTTCCCTGGGAGTTATTATTTAAGTGCACCATATTAACATTCGTGCTTCCACCATGACCAAACCAGCAGAGGAGAGCAAACAGCTTCTTCTGACTTCAACCTGCTGCTATTTTCATACCTAACCTACTCTAAAAGTATAATGATCAGCACTAAATCTAGGCTTGAAGGCAGAGTACTAAAGGCTAGTACAACATTTACATTTCTCTCAGACTAAGGCATGGAATTTCAGTGACAAATCAATTTTTTTCTTTACACAGTGGTGGATATACAGGCTTTTAAGAAGAAGCAGTGTCAATGAGAGGAAATGCAAACAAAGAGGCCTACTCAGGATGTCTTTCCATGGGTCATCTTGACAATCTTGCCTGTTTTAAAACCATTTTATCAGGCAAATAAAGTAAACCCAGTCAAGTGACTGAAAAACTCAAACAGGAATAGACTTCTGGATACACTACTATGGCCATGAGCTGGCCAAAGAGAGGTCATCCTGCAGGATTCCAGAGAAACTGCAAACCAGAGATTAGAACTTCCCAGGACTCCAGCACCAAGGTAATGATCTCCTCTGCACACACCTTCCATCCTCTGCACTGCCACAGCTATTCTCTGTGCCTCCCTTACTAATCTTGAAAATCATCTGTCTTTATATTTATCTGTAAACAACTGTGTCACCTTATCTGGACTTTAAACTCCTAGAGAGGTGGGACCCATTCTAGAGTCAACCTTGTGTTTGTGTTAGTGTTATGCCTACATTAACAGAACTTTTAATGGTTGTCAATTGCAGGTTAATCACATATACAGGGAACCATAAGGAAAATGCTGGAGGGCCTCTGAGCAAGGGAAAACTTAAAATGCAAAGAAATGACTTGGAGATCTTGACGAAATACAATCTAGGGACCCGCTCCTGGAAGACTTGGGCCATGTGGAGCCTGGTCCATAGATGTATCTCTGACAAGAGAACAGGAAACACTGATCATGCTGGCCCACAAGATCTCTTCTTGTACCCAAAGCAAAAATCACCACAAGTGCAACCCTAAGAAAGAGCATGTAAGGAAGCAGCCTGTGCCACTGCAATGGACGACTTTACACATACAAGATAGCCCACAAGTCAGAGAACCCAGGAATTCCCAAATATCAAGTCCTTCAGACTTTAAGTGACTGGTCCACAGACACTAACAACACATCTTTCAGAAAAATGTCTCACTGACTTTCTTTTGTTGCCACTGTTTTTGCTTTTTGTTTTCTTTTTTCTTTTTTTCCTTAGTACATATTTGCAACACATCATGATTATATTCATTGTGAGGAATTGGTGCATGTACACAACACATCCTCCTCCCCCACTTTTTTGTATCAGATTTATTTAAGCCTATATCAAGTTAATTATCATAGACACAGGTGTACACCAACTAAAAGGTCAAAAACTATATAAAACAATTATACTAAATCAGACAGGGATATAGCTTAGCAGCACAGTGCCTACCTAGAAAGCACAAGGTTGTGAGTTCGATTCCTAGTACAAAAAAAAAAGGAAAAATTAAATCAAGTTACATGTTTAGATACATTGACTTCGGATTATAATAACTTTTATCTTCTATTATCTATCTTCTATTTTACACTTTATTTATATATTGGATTTCTCAAACAGGAAAAACTGTGATACTTAAGGTTGTGTATCTGATTTGCTTAACACTTGGTTTCAAAGCACACCCATTTTTCTACAAATGACTCAAATTTATCCTTCCTTATGGCAAAGTAGCACTCCACTGGCAACATTTTCTTTATCCTTTCATCTGTTGAACGACATATAGGCTGCTTCCAAAATTAAGGTATTAGGAACTGTGGTGCTATAAACATCAGTATGTATGTATCACTGTATTATGATGTCTCTAGCCCTGTCAGGAAGATGCCTAGAAGGGGAATAGATGAGTCAAATGGAATTTCCATTTTTAGTTTTTTAAAGAATCTCCATACTGATTTCACCTCAATGGATTTCTTAAAAATCACCCAGTCACTCTCTTTTGTTTTCACTCTGCCTCTACCTTTTTTTCCTTGTTCTTGCACAACAAAAACTAATCTAAATACTATACTGCAGCCCTTTTATTTGTACTGGTCAGGAAAACTGTTCTCAAGTCAGTAACTGATCGATCTTCAGAAGACCACCCTTGCACAGCAATCAAGGGGCCTCTCTACCCTCTCCAGCAGTACAGTGGCGTAAGTCCCTCACTAGCATAGCAATGGTACTAATTGCAAGCTTTCCTCTAATTCTAAATCCCTGCAAATGTATAATCTAAAACCAGGAACACCTAGAAACTATTCCAGGTTTCTCTTTTGCTGACATTCTCTTCTGAGATAATCTCTTTCTTGTGCCAATCTATTCACTCAAAAGAGACCAAAAGTGGGCTGAGGATGTAGCTCAGTGGTAGAGTACCTGCCTAGTATGTGTGAGGTCCTAGGTTTGATCTTTAGCACTGAAAAGTAGACAAGACACCAGAAGGAAACACCCAGAGATTCAGACTCAAATTCCAACTCCACCACCAGGAGGTGTGTGACCCTTGGCAAACAAGACAACCTACTTGACCCTCCATGGTCTCAGTTGTAAACTGGAGATAACACCTCAAAACTATTTTAAGGGAGTGTACCTGTGGCAAAATGAAATAACATAAAATGTTTCCCAAAATGAAAAATGCTATGTAGTATCAATGCCTAGAACATCTCTTTCTCTCTTTTTTATTTTATCTATTAATGTTTTCCAGCTCCTACGGTTCCATTCAATCTTACATGATGTATGCCCTCATCACCTCGAACAAAACATAATGAATTTAAATTCTCTGTCTTCTCACAGTCTACTCAGGGTGAAAACGATGCCAGCTGGCCTCATGTTTACAGCCTTTGTGCTCAAGTTCCTATTGGAGTGCAAGCTCCCCAAAGGCGTCTTGCAGCATCTAATATATCAGCTTGTTCAGCATCACATTTGTTAAGTTCTCAGATACTGCCTGAATAAATGAGGTATCAGTTAGTTCCTCATAGGGTAAAGGATATAGAAGGATATATAGGAAAAGTCAAATGTCCACAACCACTGTTCTGTATACTTTAAATCTCTCACACCACTGCCCTATACTACTTTAAACCATTATTTAATGAGCATGCATGATGCTCCAGGCCTATGCTACACACAGCTAAAACACAGCACTTTACATGTAGTATTATATTGAATCCATACAACCACTCATGAAGCAGGTACTATGATTACCCCCACTTCATAAATGAGGAGAGTGAAGCACAACAAGTTAAGTAATGTATCCAACAGGGCACAGGTTGCAATAGCAAAGAAAGAAACTGAATCCAGATCTGATTCCAGAGCCAGTGCTCTTAGATTTGAGGGAAGAGAGTCCCTTATGGGACCTGTGGCTTGAAAGCTGTTTCCATATGAAAAAAGAGCCTTTGCCTCCACACTTTAGGTCCTTGCAAGAACTAATTAACAGAACAGAATGGCAACATGAAGCTACAGAAAAATTACAGGCACTCATTCTCTCAATTAGCCTGTGATGCAGAGAGGGAAGGAAACCACCAAATATTTAATGTGCTCAAACCTTAGTCTATGAAAGATTCAGTCACTTGAAAACCACATTTATTATTGCAAGTAAATCTCAAGAAATACAAACTCAGAGGCCAGGTTTTCACTGCCATAACCTTTCTAAATAATTGATATGAGTAAAACAAAAGTAATGGGAGGTGGATTCTGAATTACATGCCTCACAACGGAGAACAGTCAGGGGCTCAGCTGAATTTCCTAAGTCTGTCACTCCATATGGAAAATCCCCAGAGGCAGTAAAGGCATCATGAATTGGATTTGCATCCTTCTTTGGGTTGACATACCTATGACAAGCACTAGGATTCCAGGAGCCCTGTCTTTCCCTAATTCATCTAAAATAAGTCAAAGATTAATGACGGCAACAGGAAAAGAAAAACAAAGTAATCTATGCAAGTTCTTCGCAAGTCTAAGAGTACTTCAAAACAGACTATACTTAGAAAACACAACAGCAAAAACACAACCAAAAAATAGCCAAAGAATATGACAGGACTACTCATAACAAGAAAAAAAAACAGAACTCAGGCAGAGGAAAAGATGATAAATGCAAATGATAACCACTTTGAGATACCAATTTTCTCCCATCAGATTGGAAAAAAAAGTCAAAAGTTTGTCACTATACACTGGTGACAAGAATATGAGGAAATTACTATTCTTAAGCAAGTAAGAATATAACTTAGTACAATCTCTACTGAAGGATTTAGCAATTAACTCAAAATTACAAATGCATGCATATTTTAACTAACAATTTTGCTTCTGGGAATTATACCACAAAGGAGCATATACTATAGATGAAACGTTGTATGGACCAAATGTATTCATTGCAGCAAGATTTGTAATAGCAAACAACTATAAATAATCCAAATGTCAAGACAGTTAACTAAATTATGATAATATTACACAATGGAATATTGTGCAGCTAAAAAAGAATGAGTAAGCTGTCTCTATTGAGACCAATAATCTCCAAGATGTACTGATAACAACACGAAAGACCAAATTATTGTCTATAACATGTTAAGTAAAGTAAACAAAGGATAATAAAAGAATACACATAAGTGTAATTCTATTTGCTTTGGAGATCCGTAAGAAATAAAGTACTTACCAGAGGCTAAGGAATAGAGCACACAGGTCCAGGGATGAGAGATATTTCTCTCCATATTATATATAGCTTTGCTTTATGAACCCTTTGAATATATTATCCACTTAGAAATAAACAGTAATTATAAGATAATAGCAAAAATCTTCATCAATCCCACAAATGCCAGGGTCACCCTTTAGTTTTACCTTTACACAAATTCTACTTTTTCAGGAAATACTGGTAACCATTCTCCTAGCTTCATTTCTATTGTTTCATGTACTTCACCTTATGTGATCTCATACAAATTTAGTATTAACATGAGTATAATATAAAGAAAATGTACACATAAAAATTAATATAGTCAAAGTTATATGTGATATTGGGGAACCTATCTTACCTCCTATGTTAAGATTATCTGTGCCTCTGTTTACTGACCTATGAACGTAGCCCTTACTTTTCTTAACCTATCTTTCCCCAGCACACACAGAAGAGAATTCAGCACCTTAAGCAATTATAAGCTCAGAACTAATTTGCGAGTAAATCTGAGCCCAAATGCATATATTTAAAATTCAAATTCATATATTTAAAATGACAAAGTGATTCTGGCTTTCATTAGTGTGAAAACTTAGTATCTTGGCAGAGGCTGACCAGAATTGACTTCACTACACACTGTCTCCAGTGGAATCATGCATATGCTCCTGAGTCAACCCTAAGGTTGTGTGTACTGTAAGACCATTAGGACACTAAATGTCCACAGGACAAATATGGAATCATCTAGGAGAGCATCCAAAATGGGAAAGCCAGATAGTGACAACAGAGATCCTACCAGGAAGGAGCCCCCAAGCACACAGATAACAACATTAGATGGTAGAGAGGCCGCAACTCAGTGGGTAAGAACCATTTTTAAAGTCCTCTGGAATGCCTATAGACATGGTTGTGCCTGTAATCCCAGAACTCTGGGAAGCTGAGGCAGAAGGATCACAAATTCAAACCCAGCCTGGAAAACATAGTGGCTCAGAAAGACCCTTTCCCCAGTACCACAAACACATACACATGTATGTACGTACACACACATACACACACACATACACACACACACCTGCTCTGGCAGAGAAGTCATCAAAATCTAGTTCTCCTAATGCTATTTAAGAAAATCATTTTGTTTGTCTACTAGATCAATAAGAAGCAAATAACGTCAAAGATTAGCAACAAACAATCAATAAAATAATTAAAACATGATCTGTCAGTGGTTTTGGCTACATCTTTTGTTCCTGTCTACAGAAGGCTGTCACAAAGAAGGGTGGAAACCATAAACTGTGTCACTCACTCGCTTTCTTACACACACCCAAAGACACGTTTCATGGTGCTTTAAATTAAAGAACCATTAAAGATGGCCTGTGAATACCAGCAGGACTATAGAAGATCACCCAGGGAGGTGAAGACTTGCCCTAGACAGCTCTACTCATTACTTAAGTTATTCACAGATTTGCTTTACCCAAAATTACTGCTCAGAGTTGAGAAAAAAAAGAACTTCAAAAACAAATACCCTATTCTCCCTCTTTCGCTTGTATCTGTCTTAAACAGCAGGGTCATGATCTAGAAGGCTCGCCTATAAATTGCTGCACTATCATAAAACGTCTGATCTACTTAAGGAAAAGGAAAAAAGAGACATGCTGATCTGCTATAGAAAGTTTCCATGGTACCTCATAAATTTTTTAAGCTATCTCATAAATCAGTTCAACCAAGATCACCTAACTTGGTCTTGTTACAAATTCTGCTGCCAGAGTGGACAGTGTCTGAAATTGTAATTTTAAAATGGGAAAAAAAAAAAAACTTCCACAAAAGCCAGAGAATGATAATGTCAATTTCATGAGTGTCTGAATACAGTTTCAGATGCCCAGGAAATCAAAGAAGAAACTGATGAGGGTTAACAAACTTACTACAGAACATTCATGCTTCTTTCACTTATTCTTTAGGTATAAAGCTGAGGAAAAGCTTAAATCAGTGATGGTGAACCTGTGGCACACATGCATATGCCACAGCCAGCTGTTTGTTATCACTGAAAGTTCTAAAATGTTGGCATCACTGGCTTAAACCATACCCCAGAGCCTAAAAGAAAGTCTACCCTGGCATGTCCACCACACTACTTCTTGATTAACCATGACTGCTAGATCTTATTTTAACAACCACTTTCTAAATGTGAGCTCCCCAGGGCAGAGGCCATCTTTATCCCTAGTGTACCTTAGTTCAGTGCTTAGCACCATGGATACAGTATATAAATATTACGTGTTTGCTCAGAAGAGCAAACAGTTCTGAGAAAAGAAAGGGGACTACAATTCAATTCCCCTTCCCCTCACAAGTAAGAGCAAAAGATCAACATCCTGAAGCACAGGTTCTCAGAGTAAGAGTTAGGTAAATGAACTGGCAACTACAGGGAAGATGTCAGTAATTCAAATTCTCAGGCCGCATCCAGGCATACAGAATCAGAAACTGGATGAAGTCTAAAAGTCTCCATTTTGATAAGCTTTCCAGGTGACTGTAATACAAGCTAAAGTTTGGGAAGAACTGTTCAATGGTCCTGTGCATACTTAGATGCTACAGAGTCCTACCTATCCCTTCTTAATCAGACAACTGAGTAAGATAACTCAGTATTTTTTAGATGTTTGAAAATAAAAATTTGCACACAATGTGCCAGTTTTTCTAGTACTGTTAATTAACTGCATATGCCATCGTGGTTCAGTGGATTTTATTAATCTATTTCTCTCCACTCACAGCACAGACATACATATTTTAGCAATGAAAATACAAAAAAGGTCAGGCCAACAGCTGAGACACTAGAAAAAAATCTTTTTATAAACTGACCAGAACACATTAGAAAATTAATGTTACACAAAGTTGACAAGAAGGTCAAGCTCTTGGGCAGAGTAGAGGTCACTCTGCATTCATCTCCAGTTGAAACAGCTAAAAGACATTCAGAAAGGACCTCGTTCTCCCCCATCTGTGCAAGGTTACGGTGGCCTTCTTGAGAATCCTAAGGCCTCAATGGTGTTTCTAAAGAACACACATAGATAAGTGGGTAAGGATACTCAGAGTATTTCAAGGAGGAGCAATTATTTTTACATGGAAATATCAATGTTGTTTCAACCCTGGGCCCAAATACTCTGCTGTTATTCTGAATATTACTCTATTCTCTGTGTCTGAAAAAATTTTTGTGCCCTTACCAAGATGTGTTTTAGAGAGAAAGGAGCTCAGCTCACACACACTTGGCAGCAATGAAAAGAAACATGGTGTCACTAAGGGTACTACCACGGGAAGGAGCTCTCCATTTACAGGCCTTTCCTAAGGAGGAGTGACCCAACCAGCAAGGGAAGAAAGAATAGTCTTTCTGTGTCTCGGAATTTGTCAGAGGTACCACAGCTCTGCTGAAGCTTCCCCGGGCATAAAATCTCTGTTTTAAGAGCAAAACTCATCTTGTCCTTGGAAGATGAAGAAACCACACAAAAAATGTGAACTCTCATCCTTGGTTTCATATATTTATATGCTCCACTAACCAAGGATCTACTCAGATGTTTAAGGGGGAGTGCCTCTTTACATTGTGGTTGGGTTGGTGATAATATATATTCATCTAGGGCCCACAAGGCAAAAATGCCAGAAATTGTCTCTTTCTATTTTAGATGAAAACAAGCAATTGTGGGGGATCAAGACCCCTTATTAATTTCCTCCACAATGCACAAGCTCTTGGCAGAGAATCACACTTAAAATTTGCAATTAAAAAATATGTCTACTAATTCCCATGGTCAATTTGAAGAAATTCACAATTAAAAGTAATTTTGGTTAAAATGCTATTCTAATAGTGAGTTTTTACTGCATTATTAAAATGAAAAACAATCAAAAGGACTATTAAGGTAAGACAACTATTGTAAAAAATGGCATCATGCCTATTCATCTCTACTATCAATCTAGTTTTAAAGAACAGGTTTTAAAATTTTATGTTAATATTTGCCTAGTAAACATCTTGGTTAACATATTTGTTTTTGAAGAGATATTGAAAAATATAATGTACAATTAAATATGACTCAAATATCAATTTTATCCAAATTGGGACCTTACCCTATTCAAATATCAGTGTAGGACTTTTCAAACTGTTAACCTGGTAGGGCTTTTTTTGGAAAAAAAAATATTCCTTAGCAAGCTGAAAAATAATATCATACAGTATTTCATCCACATTTCCCATCTAAAAATGTATCTGCACTTTTGTTAATATACCTAAAGTGATTAAATGAATGATATATTTATATAACAACACATAAGCCACCACTTTCTCTGCTTTGAAATACTCATTTCTGGAAATACTCAAAATGTTCCAGAAGGACTTTCCAGCTTTTCAAACTAGTACTTATTTTAATTCCCATTTACTCAATTTCAAAGATACCTGTGCTCTTGCAAAGCAAGAAAAAGTAATTTTATTTTTCATTGTCATACTGAAACTATAAATAGCAAGGGCACCTTGGTAAATAATGAATTTCAACCTACTTTCAACTTTAAGAGTTAAAATTGCGACTATAGCGACTCCTGTCTATTGATCACCAAATACAGAACAATAAAGCCAAACTGTACCATATAGGAAAAGTTAAAGAGGTTGATTAGTGTTCTATTCTTTGTTCCTCTAACACAGTGTCGTCCAAATATGGCTAGGCATCAAAATCAGCTGGAGAGCTTTCAAAAAATAAAGATTCCCCACCCTCATTTCACTGAATCACAATCTGCCAGGGTAAGACCCCAAAATCTCTAGTTGGGTTTAAATGACAGCCAAATTTCAGAATCAGTACTTGGCAGCAAGGAATAAATGAGCAACATCTAACTGCTGCAGCAACAATTACACGTAAGGTCAAATAGCCATAAGCTGTCAATTACACATGAGTTGGACTTGCTAAAAAGTGAAGCATCTAAATGGCAGCAGGAGACATCAGAAAGATAAAACGAAGACCTTCCATTTCCTATGAAACTCAGAAAATCCACCTGGAGCCTCTACCACTCAAATAAATGAATGAATGAATGAAAAGACCAGAGTAATGGCTTCCAAGCTTTAGCAGGCAACAGTTTACACAACCTGGAGAGCTTATGGAACTATTTGATTCAGTGGGAGTGGGTTGGGTTGGGAAATTAGAATTAGCATATCTAAAAGTTCCCAAGTGCTGCACCTTTGAGAACCACCAGACCAAAGTATCATAAAAATCAGAGACTGGCAGGGTATGGCTCAGTCGTAGAGTGTGTGCTTAGCTCAAGAGACCATGGATACAATTCCCAGCACCTCGGAGAGGAAGTAGAGAAAGGGGGTGAAGGTATCAGATATTAATTAGATCTGCTGCAATTCCAGCCTTTTCAATAACTGATGCACAATTTTGATCAAGTCTCCAAATATCAAACTTTAACTTTTTCTTCTGAGAAAGAGAAATTATACCAGGGTCTCCTGTAGCTCCAATATGAAATAGAAATTCCAGCTAAATGAACATATGAAATTACAGGAATTTTAAGAGAAAAAGAGAAGTTTGCAGTCCCAATGGCAAGCAATGTTAATCATGTGGGTTAACAGTTTTAACTGACAACAATGGTAACTAATTTGTCTGCTGAATGTGTGTGTGTGTTAACTTTGGCTGTTAATCTAATTCATTGCTTGCCATTGGGACTGCAAACTTCC